>VMBQ01001598.1:60008-176354 GCA_007657795.1 Dreissena rostriformis
ATAATAATAATAATAATAATAATAATAATAATAATAATAATAATAATAATAATAATAATAATAATAATAATAATAATAACAACAATAATAATAATAATAATAATAATAATAATAATAATAATAATAATAATAATAATAATAATAATAATAATGATAATGATAATAATAATAATAATTAATAATAATAATAATAATAATAATAATAATTATAATAATAATAATAATAATAATAATCATTATAATAATAATAATAATAATAATAATACAAATAATAATAATAATAATAATAATAATAATAATAATAATAATAATAATAATAATAAAAATTAATATAAGCAATAAAAAATAAAAAATGATAGCAATTTTTTTTTTATTAATTATAATTTTAATAGACATGATGATATTAATAAGAAGTTGTGCTATTATGTTAAGACTGCGAATCTTTTCTCTTTTATACCTGATGACTACCAGTGATTCTCAGCCATTGATATAACAAGTAATCCCATTTACACTATAGCTCTTCATTTTGATATCCCATAACAGAGGCTTGTTTGTTTTCATAGCAACCGATTAATTTGACAGTAATCAAGTGTAAACAGGGAATTAACTGCCAGCGAAGCTACTTGCTTGGGAAATGCTGTGGCATGCAGACAGGTAAATCAAACAGGGCTAATCGACTGGGAAGCAAAGTGCGCCCTTCAGGTAATTAAGTACGTACTTAGAAACAAGTGCATTGTACAAGGAAGCAAATTAAAGTTCTGAACAGAACAGAACTTAATTGTATTGCACATAGACTTTACAGTTTCTTGTGTTAAACAAAATGATAATACTCAATACAGGAATATAGTAAGTGATTTTGGAAGAAATCTTATAATCTGGTAATTGATGAACTTTACAGATATAAAAAAATCGTTATGTTTCACATATAAACAGTGTCTCTAGCTATAAATGGAACCGTTTGTTCTATGTCGTTGCAATCAATAAGATAAAATAGAGTCTGTAACGCGTTTCTTGAAACTTCAGCATTAAAGTGTATAACCGAAATAGCGTTTAAACTAGCAATCAAAATTCAAAATTCTACGTGGCGGCGTGGTAGCGTTAGCATTTGCATTAGAGATTCTGGCTTCGAGCTCAATGACAGAAGACAGGGGCATTTTTGTATAATATATGTTTCCCTGTTATTATACTTATTTTAAACTATTCAAGATATTACAGTTTTGAAGTAAATTCATGTAATGACATTTAAAACAAAATATGAAATCTGCGAACAAGTTACTTTAACTTGTATGTCCAATTTTAAGCAGTTGATCTTTATTATTCTGAACAAGGAAGGAGAACTCAAACATACAGAACACGTGTATGCACTAACAAATTATTACAACATTAAATGGCAAACGACCGTAAGAAAGCTCGAAGTTTTTAGATGTTCAATTTGGCCACACAAAACATATGGAATATCAACTATATTTTACTTTAATAAAGTTAACTAGAAATGTTAAAGTTCACAAGTCACTTCTCTAACAATGTAACGATTTCAAAACATTCAAATGTTATATTGAAGGTGTGTGTGAATGTTTATTTTACTTTTACATGATGTATACTAGTATACGCTGCAGTTTATAGGTTTTGTGATTTTAATTGGGGGTATTTTTTTACAATTAAATTTAATTGTAAATGCATTATAACTAATAAAAACAATACCATCATATGTCGCATTTAAATATTGCAATAATAATATTCAAACTATTTCTCTAATATATAACTATTTTCTAATACATGTAGTTAACATCGAAAAACTATAACATATTTGCCTTATACATATCCACCAATCAACGTCTGCTTCACTAGGATAGGACATGCCCTAGTCCAGCGGTTGGTTATTTTCCGGGCCGTTTGAAGAACAATATACACATCTCTCCTAGATACAAATCACCAAGAATTACTCCCAGCTTTCCCGCAGAGGTCCCGATGCATAGCTAAGAACTATAGCTTTCAATTATGTTTATCTGATGAACAAAATTAGTACATATGTAATTCATATTTTGCCTTCATTCGCCGCGGTCTGCGTTTATAGTAGCTCACTTCCGGTAGACGGGTTTTAATTTCCTTTCACGTAGCGACAAGTAATAAGATGCAATATTGTGTCACATTCTAAAACGGCTTATTGCTTCACTAAAACGAGTTATTGCATTTGTTTGAAAACTATTTATCCCACATGCTGGCGAAAATAATAAACCGACTTAAAGTGTAATGTCGTATAATTTTCATGGCGTTCCATGCGCACTACAGGAAATACGATATAGTTTATTAAACCTATTAACTAATTCATCCATCATAACATTTCAAGAATTAATAAAATCGAAAACGGCCTATTTCATAGCATGCGGTACGTAAAAGCGATACATATGTTATGGCATACACTGATCGATTTGCATATGGAAATATCCGAAATATCCGAAGAGCGTGTATATTATTTCAACTTTTTTATGAAGCTTATTAAACAAAATGATCAATTTAGATGAACACGATTGTTCTCAACGGTTTACATAGCACTTCAAACATCCAGTTATTAAAGCACATTCTACATTATTAACGAGCATTGACAATATCTCACCAGTTTCATTCGAGACAAATATTCCCGATACTCTGTTATTCAAGTTTTATTATAATAATGCATCTAAACACACACACAAATACTTATTGACTTCTTCCAAATGCCCTAAACAGTTTTCATGACACCGAGAGATTCCATTTTTAAAACATTGAGCAATAGGATAAATTTAGATAGCTGCTTAATGTTGTTAACTTAACATCATACGTAAATCAAATGTTCCACGACAAACAGACCTCACTGCTGACGTAAGGAATATGTATCTTAAATTATGACATTCCCTTTGGGTCAAAAGAACATATACGCCAACAGCTAAAAATAGATATCACCGCGGTNAAGTACGTACTTAGAAACAAGTGCATTGTACTGCAATAAGGAAGAAAATTAATGTACAGAACTGAACGTAATTGTATTACACCTAAATTTTACAGTTTATAGTGTTAAAGAAAATGATAATACAAAATACATGAATTTACTAAGTGGTTTTGGAAGACATATTATAATCTGGTAATGGAGAAACTTTACAGATATTTTAACAAAAACTCGTCATATGTTGCATGTTAACAGTGTCTTCACTCTAGCTACATATGGAACCGTCTAAGTATGTCGTTGCAATCAATAACATAAAATAATAATTATAATGTTGCATGTGAAATATTTAAATATAATTGGCTGTTTGCATGTTTTTTACCAAAAGGATATAATTACCATTTTGGATAATTCACAATTGCTCAGCTTTTTTTGATACACGTAAACATGCTTGTTAGGTTATTTTCACTTATTGAAACCTCTGTGTTTCACTCGTAACGAGCTGGTGGCCACTTGCTTCTTCGTAGAATTCAAAAGGGGATGTTCAGAAAGATTTGAAGTTTAATTGCTTGAACCTGTTTTAAAACTATAATAAATTATCAAAATTTGGTTAGGTGAATTTTTAACTGCAGGTGACAGACACCAAGACGTGTAGGCGTAGGTAAAGGTTCTGCATTAAGCATTAACTCCGAATTTAACGGGACTAGCTCATAGTTTGTCAACAATGAGACTAAAAAAACGATATTCAGAAACGAATGCGTGCATTATGTTCACACAAGCAAAGTAAAACTAATGATAAAGTTTAACAAAACTATGCTCGTTTATTGTCAATTGAAATCGGAAAAATAATTAGCATTAACCTGAATTAACAACATAGCGTTCAAATTAACATCTAAATTCACAAGTCTGCATGATGAAGTGGTAGCGCGTAAGCTTTTGCTTCTAGAGTTATGGGTTCGAGCCCCAGGGCAGAGGCATTTTCTATTATATATTTTTTCTTGTCGTTAGAAATTATTTAAATATATTCCAGATATTTCTGTTTTGTTAGTAAATTCATTTAATGCAATTAAAAAAATAAAAAAATCTTCCAACAAGTTCCTTAAAAATGCATTTCCGAGGCTAAGCAACTTATTCTGAACTTAGATTACAATTGAAAGTGGAAGGAGGACTCAAACATGCATCACACGTGTTTGCATTAACAAAATATGACAACAACAAATGGTAATGGCACGTCAGAAAGCTCGACCGAATTCTTAGAAGCTTAGTTTAACCACACAATACATATGGAATATAAACTATGTTTACTTAAAACGTTAGCCCAAACTGTTTAAGTTCTCAAGTTCATTGTCTTTTAATATGTATCGCTTGTTTAAATTGCTGATATTAAAAAACAAAAACAAATTTAATTGTAAAAGCAATTTAATTTAGCCACACCTTACCATAATATGTCGCATTTAAATATTGCATTGCAATAATACTATCAAAACTATTTTTCCTTTACAAGCATTTTCTCACATTTTGTATCCTAAAACTATAATGTATTTTCTTAATATATATCCACCAATCAACGTCATTCTCGCTAGGAAAGGACACGCCCTAGTCCGGCGGCTGGTTAGTTCCCCGGGCCGTTTGAAGAACAATATACATATCTCCTAGATGCAAATCACCAAGAATTACTCCCAGCTTTCCCGCAGAGGGCCCGATGCATAGCTAAGAACTATAGCTTTCAATTATTTTTATCTGATGAACAAAATAACTAAATATATAATTCATATTTTGCTTTCATTCGCCGCGGTCTGCGTTTATAGTAGCTCACTTCCGGTCGACGGGGTTTAATTTCCTTTCACGTAGCGACAGGTAATAAGATACAATATTGTGTCACATTCTAAAACGGCTTATTGCTTCACTAAAACGAGTTATTGCATTTGTTTGAAAACTATTTATTCCACATGCTGGCGAAAATAATAAGCCGACTAAAAGTGTAATGTCGTATAATTTTCATGGCGTTCCATGCGCACTACAGGAAATACGATATAGTTTATTAAACCTATTAACTAATTCATCCATTATAACATTTCAAGAATTAATAAAATCGAATACGGCCTATTTCATAGCATGCGGTACGTAAAAACGAAACATATGTTAGGACATACAAGAATCGTTTGCAGATGGGAATAAACGAAATATCCGAAGAGCGTTAATTTTATTTTGACCTTTTAGGAAGCTAATGTAAGCACGACATCCCAAATACTTAAACAATATTTTATATTCAACTTTGGAGAACGTGAATTTGGCTGGGGGTCACCTAACAGGTCAAGTGGGGTTTCCTCCGTGAAATCTGGTTTCCTCTTAAACACAAGTCTAAATCAACAAAAAATATATTTCAGTTACAAAATACATAGCTAGAAATTACATCAATGATTTAAAATTCATATCAACTGTCGTTTGTCGGTCGTTAAGTTAATGCGATGAGGTAGGAGAGCTGGAACACATATGTTCACGTCCTACGATTTTGCAATTTATTGTGTATGTTCAGTAAACAAGTATTAGAAACGAAGTAACGGCTTGATAGTACACAGTTTTGATTCTTATTCTCAACACAAATTAAAACAAAGACATATTCGATTATTTTAATAAACAATAACATTTGAGTAGATGCTGATTGGTAATTATTTGTATATACATGTACCTTAAATATATATCGGTCTTGTCATCGGAGATTTTAAAATAATTCACATGTTAATTCCGAAAAGATACATTTTCAACATGTGAATAAACATTGTAAGAACACATTCTCCAAATCAAGCGCTCCACGTTTATGTGCAGCTCTCCGAGACGTCAAACCGTTGGGAGTTGACTGTGCATCTAATTTAATTTCATTTTAACGATCTCTTGTCTGCGTGCCTTATACACGATACACTAGACTGTAATTGTTTTATATGTATTTATGAGTTTCATGAATGTTCGCATAAAATGTNAATCAGAGCACTTTCTTATCTCAAATATGTACTTTTTCAACACGTGAATTAACTTTGTAGGAACACGGTCTCTAAAACAGTTTTTCCACGTTTCTTGCAGCTCTCCGAGACGTCAACTGGTTGAGAGTCCACAGTGCAGCTAACTTAATTTCATTTTGACGAGCACTTGTCTGGGTGCCTTATTCACAATATTTGGCTGTTATTGTTTTTTATGTATTTATGGGTTCCATGAATGTTCGCATACTATGTGTTTAAACTTAATCGAATAAATGTATTTTTTGTTCGAATGCATTTATCAACGCCTTGTCTATTCTGTCAATTAATTTGTCATTATAATAATTTGTAAATTCGTTTTGCTTGTTCTGGTAAATATGACATAAATGATTATAAGATTGAAATAAATGTTCTTTTCACGTGCATTTTCAAACAATTTACATACGTGTTTTTATTTCTGTTTTAGACATCATTTTTAATATTTAATGCAATAGAATCTCAAATAAATATATCAACATTTATCAGTCCAATAAATATTTTTTTATCATAGTTCGATTTTCATTTAAAGTATTAACATATAACCAATATTACAATGACTTAAAAAAATATAAGAATAATTTAATATTTTAATTCCTTAGCGTTTGTTGTGAAAAAGCAAAAAAGGATTTACATTTCTTTTTTATGTCATTTACAAAAATTGTTTTAAGAAACCAAATGGTTATCTAATAACATATAATATAATGCACATTGTTTTTACAAGGAAACACATGTTTCTAAAAAAAATCCAACTGAATATGCAAAAAGTCTTGTTAATACCGTGTTGTTTGCATTGTAATCATTTCTGTACATCTGCATAATGCATGTTTGAAATTCAAGGCGTTGTCATAACATACCAACTATATTTTTGTAACCAGTCCTACTACAGTTCGTAAATGAAATAGACGCGATACAAGTAGAGATCCAATACATCTTATTAGCAAACGAATGTTATCACAATAAGATTTTCATTTTAGTATCAACATATTACCAACTTCACAATTAAGTTATAGAACACAATTGGCATAATGCATTATTTAAAGATACTTGGCTTTTGTTGCGAAAAAGCTACGAAGATGATTAATCTTTCATTTGTGTTCATGTTGTTCACAAAAATTGTTTTATGAAACCAAATAGTAATGTGAAACCATACAGTGAAATGCGCATTGTTAATACGAAGAAAGATGTATTTTTAAAACAATGCAACTGATTATGCAAACGTCTTGTTAATAGCGTGTTGTTTGCACAGTGTTCATTTCTAAAGAATGCATGCTGGAAAATCAATGCATAGTCATAACATGCTAGCTTTATATTGTCACCAGACCTAGAACAGTGTGTAAATGAAATAGACGAAATACAAGCGCGATTTTTAACTTTCATGTGTCAAAAATAACAATATTGGATATTTTTATTGCTATATGCATATTAATTGAATAATATCTTCGGTAATTACTGTTAAATAGTCTTAAACGAAGTATAAAATTATATTGAAACAATCAATAAATAAACTTACTTATGTGCACCTACATTCATATTGGTAAATGTTCAGTTGATTCTATAAATGTTTTGCCATCTGAACCAGCATATAGCTACGTGAACCCTTGTGCATATGACGATTTAAAGACGCCCTCTTTTGCATAACAGTTGTTATGCATGTGCAAGTGTTAACAGTAGAGGAAATGTAAACAAGTGACACTATTTTAATATTTATTAAAACATTTTTTTTTGCGGAATTTGCATATTCTTCGATACTGTCAACGGAAAAATTAAAAAAACAGTTTGTAGTGAAAGTTCTAAATTACGTTTTATTTTTCAGTTTACCGTATCTTGTGTTTCAATTATATGAATAATTATACTTACACATGATATTTTTCGTAAACTAACTTATATTTAATACAGTATTATAAACAACATATGTGTTTTGGAAATACAAAATAAGTTTCTTTTTGAATGGCATATTTGCCTTTAACCTTTGATAAATGACACACATATTTAATACATTATTATGAAAAACATATGTGTCTTGGAATAACAAAGTATGTTTCTCTTTGAATGGCATTTGTTCTGGGTCGTTAGCGTCATATTCATCACACAAATGTTGTTTGTAGGTAGCCTATAAACATAACAAAGCGGTAATAAAATGTTGACTCTTGTAATGCTACTCGGATCATTTATTGCGTTGCGTTTTATGGCGATTTTTATTTTACAGTTGCATGCCGTTTGACAGATTTGTGTAATATTGAAATATTTTACGACGCGCACGTATACGAGGTATGCGACACAAAAGTATAAAACATGCACTGTAAATGTAACCACAAATACAGCAATATCAACATATTCATTTGTTGCCAAACAAGCAATAACTTAACTGACGCATTCTTTGCAGATACTAATTCAAGCCATTACAACAAGTGTTTGCAAAAGATACATACATACGTTATTATACATCAGTTTAAGTTACCAAAATAGAAATTGTATGCAATGTTATCAGCAAGTAGTGTTTGATCACTTTGGTGCATGGCAACTAACTTCTTATGCTTTAACTCAAATTTATATGAACATGCATACATCAATGCTTGCGCTGTACGAAATACTGATTAAATAGAATAAATGAGTTTACATCTTTGAGACATTAACAAAACTGAAAAGGTATAAATGCAAGGACCGGGAGTCTGTCTCTCCACACAATTCATTATTGCCTAGTCTTGTTGCGTTTCAGGGATACTTCCACAGTCAGGACGAATGTTTATTTCAGTCTGCAATCTAAATTACTATATACAACTTAAATATTTATCATATCGATTTTGGTTTTTTCTTATACTTTGGTGGAGTGCCCGGTACGAAACCTTTTTAACTAGGATTGGGTAGATGACAAGTAAGTGCGACAACAAATAATCTATACACACAAGTAATCCTACAGGGTGCATATATAAATGTATCTTCAACGAGTACATTAATTTTAATATATCATTTGATTTAAATCCAAGAATTAATCAAAACTTTATTGTGAAACATCAGTGGCTTTTAAAAATGCGTTAACCAGTCTTTATAGTAGGGCCAGAAAATTCAAATCATTTATATACATTAACTCCAAAGTTGTTTAACGTATACACATCTAAACTTCTTATTGTTGAAATAGTCGAAAGTTTCATAGTTTCTTTCAATTGCTCATTGTTTATGTTTGTCAACTTGTTTTTCCTTTTTATCCTTTTGGTTAAGAAAATACCTCATATGAAAGTGGTAAATGTCTGTGCACATTATAATGTATGCAATATTCATTGCTCCACTGTGAAGCACTAAACATCTTTATGATGAATAAGTAATTACGATAAAATATAAACAAATGATTCATTGTTTGATGACTCCATACGAAAAAAAGCAATTACGATAAACATGCTTTATACACAAATGATTCATTGTTTCATGACTCGATGTCTCTTTGGTTTTTCTTACAAAAAGTTTGCAACAAACGGTGCATAAATCGTTAACTGATATTCATCTTCCTTATCAGATACATAACATCACTAACATCTTATCATCAGATCTAAACTGCGTGTTTCTGTATCATATCGTGCTTTGACACTTCCTTTGTAAAATTGGCTACACTTTGTTCAGGTGCTTGCTAATAATGTGTTTTTGTTTTGTATATTGTATCTTTGGAATCTATACTGTCCATACATCATAACATTATGTGTGTCTGTAATGAGAACAGAAGAGAAGAAACATATTAACCTGAACTTTGAACTTTAACTTGAAAAAAAAAACAACAACGTATAATAGACTTTGTATGAATGCAAACGACATTTGTCAAGAAAAAGTATATGTTCAATGATATACTTTTGCTCTTTGTGCAATATACGAATGATAAAACACCTGCCAAACCCTTAGTAACATCCACTGCTCTTCAATTTGCAGCAAGTGATTTATATCCTAAATAAAACACCGTTATTGTAGCTGTTACTCAATGTTTTAAACGACGGATATATTTTGATCAACTTATGCACGAACACAGGCTCCAGTGTGGATCGAACCCACGGCCTAATTAGTTGATAGGCTCGTTAACGTTTGAGCAATTTTGACATGTAAAGTGTTAATATTAAAAAAAAAACGTTTGAACAACAAATATCTAATTTTTTCACATTCAATTCAATGATAAATCTTCTGCAATTTCTTCTGGCAACAGTTACTGCAACTGGTTTATTTCATTTTGCAAATAAACAAAGCAATATTCTGTGGACATCATACTAAATAGTCATTCCTATAATATAACATCAATTCAAGGGAGAAACATAATTTATAAATGATGCAATTACACTTTAATCTTCTTAGTATGTGTAAGTGGGAATGCCCGACCACTATGAAGACTGAAGCTTTACCTGTGTTATGTCGTCTGTAATTGTACACGGTTCACAGTCTTCCCTTTGTTGCCATCTTCAAGGATTTTATCTGCAACCTACTGCGCTCTCTTCGTCATTTTGTGCAAACGCTCACTCTATAAACCTAAACCATCCTCTCTACTTTGAGAGGACTTCAGCTGTCTGCTATGTTACCCTTATGCATCCTGCAATTAGACTGTAGTTCCCCAAAAGCATCAACCCCTGGTACTGGATCTTCGACAGCGCTACCGTCATTGACCTGCGCTTCCATCTGAACCACGTTATCCTGGGTTAAGGTTCTTGAGTGAGTGTTATCACTAATCTGATATGTAACCTATGCAACCAATTTGTGATCATTCCCATTACATGCATTCATGGCAATCTTGCCGATGTTTAGGATGTCACTACCGAGATTAAGAAAGTCCCTGTCCAATAGTATATTTTGTTATACTGGTGTTATAGATATTGTATGACAAAACTGACCTCTTGTTAAACAAACTGGCTCGTCAATGAATGCTTTAAGTGACAACTAACGCTATGCAATGTACACCTTAGTATGTCGACGCTTAGCTGAAGGATTCTTGAGTTTAGAGAACACTCATTAGAGACAGTTGTGACATCTGCGGCAGAGTATACAATGACTTCATTCCACTTGTCGCCAACCAGGACTGGAATGGAGGATGAAGATGTTGATTTCAACGTACCCTTACTGGAGCTTATTCATCCTGACTAACTATACGTACATGTGTCTCAGGATCCTTTATCTTGTCTGGCGAGTTGCTTGACCTCTGTTCAAACTCTGTGTTACCATTCTTGTCGTGGTATTTAACTCCCCGTTGCAGTGTTAGAGTTCGGGACTTGAACCTGAGTCGAAACGTATGTCTTCACTAAGGGCATGTGGACTGAATCAGTATCCTTCGAAGTACGTCATTATTGGCGTGTTTGGCTTATAGAGCCGACTGGACCCGAATATGTTTCAAAACTCTTTTTGTAAAGAAAGTTACCAACGAGATCTCATCATAGGAATAGCACTTTCTGTCACGGGACGTGATATGAGCATAGTCTATATTCTTTCGCGATCTTTGTTTGCGGGCTATTGTGAAAATCTACAAGCTCAACAATACAATGGAAACATAAATACTCGTGACCTTTACATAATTATGTAAAAGAACAGAAAGGTGATTATTGGCATAACCACCAATGAATTACAAATGCAAAACATGTGATGACATAACGGTTCGAAATGTCTCTGCGTAGAATCCATAAGTCCTGTATCTGCTTACATCCACGCAGTTTTTATTTTAATAATACACAGAATGTATCTGGTTGCAATTTGAACCAGCCCATACACCATATGCGTATGTTATTTACCCATATTAACATCAAATGCACGCACATAAATGCATGATGTTTGTTAACTTCTTCATATTGTTTCTATTTTGCCAGAATGAAAGATCGCGTTGAGCTAACTGCAACACGCTAAAAGCCAATTAGCGATTTCAGCAGGTGCGCGACTCTGGGATGTTTCGTACAAAGGATTATGGGTAGTTTGACTGCGCGCGCAGCATGATCGTCACGTGACGTCCCATTGCGAAGGAATGCCGGGAAATCTCTCTCTGTGCGTTTAATGGCGGTGAAAACAATTCCATAAATCAAGTTGAACATGAGGACTTTATGCATGTCAGAGATGATTATTTGATGCTGAAAATATGTCCTTTCAATTATGTACATAATTTGTTCCGAAATATATGTTTTGTTTTATAATTTGAAATGTCTAATTGACATAAGCTTATGATTTTTTTGTGGACGTTATATGGCATAAAATACATTTTGTGTACCGCGACTATAAGATTAGCTGGAATTGTTTTATTCATTCGAAATCAATAATGGCATTGGAAAAATAATGTATGCAATAAACATTTCATTTTTATCAAAATACAATCTGAACTTATCTTTGTTATTTATAACTTATCTTTGTTTTATTTATAACGAGTTTTCAGTTATTTAGAGAAAACACCTCTTTTTATGAAATTTGTTCGTGACAACAGATATCGGTTTCTTCCATTGATAACTGGGAAACGATACATATAGTGGTCATCATAAATTTACCATTGGTCAACACTAATAAAACGTATTGCTTGAATGCCATTTACTATCTTAAGTATCTCTTCAATATCAGGGTATCAATTGACTTCAAAGTGTTGCGGATAGGATACAGGTCATTTCCGACAAAACGCTTTCTGGTCTAATTTGCGGCGCCACAAATATTGCACCGGTTCCAAAAGTTCTAGTAATTCAAGCAAAGTGGCCAAGAAGTTATTAATATAAGTGTCAGCAGCCCAAATTATGATTAATGTTTGAATGTTTATTTTGAGGCTCGGATCTCTTCTCCTGTTATTGCAGAAGCGATGATATCCGATGATTTCCGAATGTGCCGATACGTTCGGGTCAAAGGTTACAACTCTGGGCTTGTTTCCCTTGCACAACGCTGAAATTAATTTTTGACTATTTAAATGTCGTCTGATTGAAATAATTAGTAAGGGAAAGAAAATGCACACGGTGTGGGATGTTGCATAACAAGCAGTTGATCTAGTGACCTGAAATGCAATGTTAATTTACAAAAAGTTATGGGAAATTTCTAGAGTAATTTTAGTCCAAAAAAACAAACTCCTGAAACTGAGCTGTGAATGAAATGCGCTGGTAATGTTCGACGCGTTCCCTTTTCATGTTTAATCTTACCAAGATTTATTTTTCATTGAGAGTACTGCAAAGCATGATTAAAGTATATTTGCACGAGCGAGAACTATCGAAGCATGATCAAAATATTTTATGCTGAAAAGCATGATCTGTTTTCATGGGAGAGTACGGCCAACGATATTTCAAATATACGACCAATCCACGTATGGGTGAATATTGTGATATATATTTTATAGCGTGATGTCATCCACTCCATTTGCAAGGTGGGTATTAGAAACAGGATACACCTCGTGTAGGATATTTTTTTCATGAACTGCAATGCTTTTATAATCAGTTTATAATTATTCATGATATTTGGTATCCTTTTTGCCGTCACAATTATTTTGTGCTTTTGTTTAAAATAACAAAATCAATAAACAAAAATGTGTGACATACAAGTCTGCAGTTAAAACACTGTCATAAAGAAGCATCCTTCTTATGAAAGATGAGCCAAAGTTCAGCTTAATACAACTAAACTACACAGTGCAAATGCATATACCGGTAATAATGCATTAAACGAATGGATTAGTTCCAGCAATTAGATTTCAATGTTACCCGTGTCAAGCTTATGCGAAGAAAAACGGATGTTGGCCTGTGCCATACATTATATTGAAATGTTTTGACAAAGTTTAAATATGGATACATTGAGCTCATTAGAAAAGTCCATTTCAAAATTACAGTACTCTTTTTTGTCACCATACTATATTTGGTTTATTGATATTGCACCTGAAAAAACACCAGAAATGTATAAATACCTGACGCAAAATAAAATGACATACATGTACGATAAATATAGAAAAACATACCAACACTAGGATTTCCATGTTACTTGCGTTAGCTTTTAACAACAGGTTATGATTCCATGATTTTTCATAACGTGTAACAGAAATACAGACCAAACAAAAAAAATACCCGTTTTGTGCGTACATTCCAATGGCTTAACACACAGGCTTCCGATGCCATTTAAACCTAATTTTTACACCTCACGCCCCTTTGGTAAGTCGAAAAGCATAATTTTAATATTAAAAACTGGGACGAAGCAAACACCTAGATGTTTTTTGGTGTACCACAAATAATTATTTCAAGTTACGGAAATCTTTACATGTACAACTCAATAAACTTTATTGCTCTTCAAGTTTTTACACTTGCAGTAAGATCATGTGGAGCATACAATTCAAAGATAAGATTTTGTTATAATTGTTTAATTGTAAACGCGCTACCATTCCGAAGTGTTTATTATGAACATAAAACCAGGCAATAAAAGACGAAGGCAGATGAAATAAGAACATATAAGACGGCAAAAAAATCTTGCAAATGTTTCATATAGGTATTTAATAGCACTGTTTGCTCTACAGAGTAACAAAAAAGTATAAGTCCTGACCTACTTTGTAATAAATTAAATTACCTCATGCATGTGTCGGCATATTGCAACATTTCTTAATCCGTTTAATGCGCCAGTAGCATTAAGCATTTTAAGCAATATTTGCTCATTCAAACATTTTTGTCAATGTTTGGTCCTTGCATATGTTTGTTGTAGTGTTTCTGCCAGTTTGCACTTGTCAAATGTTTTAAATAGAAGACCAATATGTATGATAGATGATGACATCTGTGTTTAATGTTACAACAAATTGGTTTATAAATATGTATATATAATTATATTTTATTATTAGCATAGTTTTCCTGTTTGAGAAATCCACATTACACCACTAACTTACTTACTGCCTATGACAATACCTTATCATTTCATAACAAAGATACACTTTTAAACATCACATCTACACAAATTAAACCTATACAAAAAGAATGATTGCAGAATTGCTCGTCAGATATGTTTTAATTGATATTGAAAATTTAAACAACCGGACAAAAATATGATGGTAAACGATATACAAAATATCATGAATATAAACTGTTCAATACATTGTTGTTCTGGCAACGATATCAAATGCAAGGAAATACAAGTAAATTTAAAGCAATATCTATTCACAAATAACATTGAAAAATAAGTTGAAAGCATTATGTTAATTCTTAAGCGTAGTCATATACTTTTAGTTGAAATTATATAAACATATGCCAAAACTATTGTAACAGCCAACGAAATGCACACATTAAAATATCAAATCATCTTAACATGAGCAAAACCGTATTTGCCCTTATTATACTGAAATTGATCAACAAATAAAATATTGTTTATCATATCCATTAATTTTAGTTTCATGTTTTCATCTTTTCAAATAACAAGTGATGTTTGTAAAATATGTATGCACCTACGTGCAGTCAAGTGTCATTATGTGCAACTGTTAAGGGAGGTTTTAATAATAATATAATATATTCTCATGTGACCCTGACCTTTGAACTGTTGATCTGAATATGAATAGGGATATTCCTTCCTTCAAAGCCAAACAGCATACTTATTTACATGATCAATACATTTTCTTGATATTATGCTTAAACGGAATGGTATGTATTTCATGTTACAAGCCCCTGTGTCCTTGACCTTTGACCCGTAGACATAAAAAAGCGATAGTGTCTTTCGTTCATCCCAATGAACTGTCATACCAATATGCATGGTCACAAGTACAAGCGGTCTGTAAATATCGTTCGGAAACAAAATCGTTTTTTACGTTCGTCCGACGGATAGATGCAAATACATATACCCCGCTTATTTGAATGGGAAGTGGGACATTATTACATATATTTTTACTACGACCGAAAACAAAGATTTGCTGTTTAATACTTAGATATCATATCGAAAATTGAAACAATATTTGTGCTTTAATGTGTGTCATAACTTGAGGACTTAAACATACTGATATGTATCATTGGTTGCAATATTTAGAAAACTTCATTTACAAATTTGAATTATGGATTAAATCATTATGTTAATATGTCAACCGTTGGTAATTAATACATAGTAATTATTCTCCAAAGTAGTCGTGTTTTTGTATCATTGGAATCGATGACCATCATGAGAAGCAAATTTAAACGATTTTCCGTTTCCTAGTTGTTTTCGATTACAGATATATACATATGTACATACGCAGCCTAAATACGCGATCGCCCTTTGAGGTAAAAACATTAAAACATAATTATCTCCTTTAAGAAGAGCTACACACACATTTTAATGCTAGTTCCATCGACACACATTTTAATGCTAGTTCCATCGTCGTTTGAATTCATTAACTAGCAATTCATCAGTCAATTCCTCCAGCAATATCTTTCTTTCATTTCTGGTGTATAATGACCCAGTCGTATCTTTATAGAGAGTTATATAGATATCTAGAAGTCACTTTTTAGTACTATCACCACCATCAAACGCTTTCAAATGCGCCTTGAAGATCGAGATGATTTGAGAATTGATAGCGCCATCTATCATCCGTTAGGCCCACCAGGTGGCGCTTTGTTTTATCTTCCGTTTTTCGTCTGAAAATTGTAAGTGCCGTGTAGTAGAGGGAAGCGAGAGAAATCTTTTACCAGGTTGTCAATTTCCTCAGCGTTTCTGGAATCGGTTGGTGTTTTATTTACGTGGGGAGAAAGTGACAATCTATGTCTTTTATATATACAAATCTAAAATTGCATCGAGCTTTAAGAAATACTACAAACAACACCATTACTATTTGGTTATAGGGCGTAAGTGGGGGTGGGGGTTGGCAAAGGCATTGTGGTTACAATCGAAAACCGTTGGTGGAACACCCAAACCAAAATACATAAAATGCATAATTGCCAATTGCGAGTAATAATTCGCTAATAGGTCAGAGGGGCATATTTACGGCTAATATGGTATTACATCTTCAAAAATAAGAATTATAAACGTATTTATTTAAGCTTTGCAATTTTTAATTCATATGTCGCAATGTAATTAAAAATGTAAAAAACAATAAAAACAATTTCAGGGAATTAAAAAGAGGCAAACCTTAATTTTCTCGCAGTTGTACTCTGAGTTCTGTATAAAAACAACATGTCTCTATGCTATAGTATTTGGAAAACTGGACATCTTTTACAAGAATAAGGGGAATAATGAGGAACAGAAAAAATAAATCGATTGAATAGCAAATTACGCGATGATGTCAAATTAAACATATGTTTGGTTTCGTGGACGTTTGGTAAGTTTTGGTCGTAAGGATGACAGAAAATGAGCATATATAGAGAAATGACTTTAACCATTCTGGTTACGCCGGAAAGGTCACTTTCTCTACACTGTTCTATAATAAATGTAACAGATTTTGCGGCGAACATGTCATACTTATTTGAATAAACTTTATATTTAATGATAACAATTAATTAGCCCTTTTGTTTCGTACACAATTAAGCAGGATATAAATAGAAAACAAGTAATTTATAACATGTTTAACGAGTGCATTTTCCATAATGTTCAACATTGTAAGTTTCGTCTGTAGTGTTGTAATTTTCTCTTTGAAGGGTTTGATTTTTATGTCAGTAAGTCTCTCATGAGGCGTGTATCAAACTGTTTTCGGATTGTATATATTTTGCTGAATGATTTGTAAAATACATGATGGTAGTTATGTCACAAAATATTTGCTTATATTTTTTTAACTGCAGATGTCGAGTGATTGAATGGAGGTGACTATTTGTCAATGGGCATTGTGTAAACCACACTATGCGTGTGTGAGGGATAGGGGTATACATGTAGCTGTTGGCCAAGAACGTCTGGTTACAGTCGTCAAACTTAAAAAAAAACGGCCATACAGCAGCCATGTTTTAATGTGTATATGAGTCCCGGTGTATTTCGTAGTTTAAGGAAGAAGGATCCTTAAGAAAGCTATGCGAGAACCAGAATGGATCAATAGTGTGTGTTTATGTGTGTATTTCGATGTTGATGAGGTCTCTCCGCGCCTGAGGCTGCATTATGTGTGGACCCGGAGTGTGTCCCAGCAGTCCTATCTAATTTTGCTCTCTAGAATCACGAAAATTGGGACGACAAAATAAAAAACAATGATAACTGCACTTTCTAGATTATTATTTTTACTAAAATATCTTTCAATTTTTGGCGTGGTCTTGTATTAGGGGCGGTGGCAGGAGTACACGGAGGAAATCCCGCCTATTCTGTATGATGAACACAATCAAACCCATAGCTTCCGAGAACGGGGATTGAACCCGGGTCGTCTAGATGAGAATAGCGTGTAGCAACCACTGCGCTTACCGGACAGCCATCTCTAGCCGGAAAGCCCGTGCTTAATGTTTAAACTAATCGCCAATTATCTAAGAAACACGTGTTTTGCGTCATAACATCTGCTGTTCACGTATTGCTTAAATGTATCTATCAAAGAGGACAGCAAATTTCCTGTCATCGGTTCAAATTCCGTAACGTCATCATCACTAAACACGGGTTATCACTACAAATCGTATACAGATGTCGTATCGAGTCATCGTAACTCGGGCCACTTAAACGTGAAGACCTCGTGGGGGAGAGAAGCCAGTTCGCAAGGGCTGTTAAAAGATTATAGGGTTATAAAGGGTCATCAGGGGCCGGCGAGTGCCAGTCAAGGGCTGATAAGCGAAATTTATAGAAAGGGACCGTCAGTTGGAGGGGATGGCGGCTATTAGCACGTGATTACTATCTCTATCGACAATAAATATTGTTTTAATTACATGGCCCTCTACCATCCACTGATGACCTTTAATTGCCCCTTCATCACTACAGGTGAACTCATCGACGGGGCATATCGCACACTTTTCAGATTCTGCCTTTCCGGCGACGTGCTTTTCACGGGTTATATCGCGCGCTTATTTTTATACATAATTATATTATTTTTATTTTTATTGAAACAAAAATAAATACATAATGGCCCAAAACTATTTTTACTAGTTTTTATTTTCATGTCGGTGGAGTCGAAGTATTATCAGCTGTCTTATTAGTTTATGTTGCACCATTAATAGAATACTTAAGTCCGTGCAAAAGGCTAACCTTTCATGTCACAAAGGCTGCCTGTCATCGCTTTGCAAAGTATGAAATGAATTAATCTTAACGTTGTAAGGTTCGATCACAGAACATTTTAGCCGCGCAAGGACGCAGCCATCCTGACTTTAACAGTATGACATCAGTCGCTAAAGTCATCGAGCCTTACACGAGCCTTACTAAAGAAATTTACACGTCAATGCTATTATGAAAGGGTTACTCCTCAGCAATGTACTCTGAACTTCTGCGAAAACCCTTTGCACTAACAGAAAGAAGGCATTTTAACAGTATTATATTTTTTTAAATTCTTTTTGATGACATAAAGTCGGGATTAATGCATGTGCGTAAAGTTTCGTCCCAAATTAGCCTGTGCAGTGCGCACAGAGTAATCTGGGACGACATTTTCCGCTTTAATGGAATTTTTCGTTTAAAGGAAATCTCGTCTAAATGAAAATCTATGCTAGGCGGAAAGTGTCGTCCCTGATTAATCTGCGCGGACTGCATAGGCTAACATTTGATGACACTTTAAGCACGCGCATTAATCCCAGTTGTCTCAGAAAGAAGCACATTTGATTATAATTTGTGAAAACAATTTCTAGGTGTAAAACAGTTGCATTCTGGCTATCTTATCAAAAGTATCATTGTCGCCATGTGTTTAAAATTTGGTTTCGAGACCGCAGATGTGACTTTGCTATTTTTTACCAAAAAAAAAAAAACATATCNTTAGTATGACGGGAATATGGTGTTTCCAGTAATCGTAACCAATATTGTATAACTCTCATAGATGAATAAATATGTATTTGATATCTACCACAATCACCTATAATAGCATTATTACACGAGTACATTGGTGCTGACATAAATCTTTTAGATGCATATGTGTGAACTCTTTCTACAACTTCAAAAGATTTTAGCCCCCATATTTCCGATCCATACAATATAATAGTCATCACCTTAGTATCAACAATCTTAAAGTAACAATGATATGGCATAGGCATATAGTCGTATAGGGACGAAAGCATAGATATAATGACACGTTTTGCTTTACAAGACATGTTTTCTGCCATTTTAAACATAGACAGGCTAGACGAAAAATGAACACCTACATAATTGAATCCTTGCACACATTCCAATAGTGCATTATAGTAATACCATTTTTCGTTCAAAGCAGGTCGACCACCATTTTTGTCTTATCCACATTTACATTTAATTTAGAGACAACACAAAATTCGTGAACTCAAGATAATTTAGCTGCTGTTGTAGACCTGAAACTGTATCCGAAACCAGTGCTACATCGTCAGCAAATAACAACATAAATATTTCAACATAATCTGGGGTAAGATGTATACCTCTTATGTTCTTACTTTTTAAATATTCATTTAATTCATTGATATACAAACATAACAGAATAGGGCTTACATTACAGCCTTGTCGTACTCCCATAGTACATTCAATAATGTTTAACAACAGCATTTCCCATAATGTTCAACATTGAAAGTTACGTCTGTAGTGTTGTAATTTTCTCTTTGAAGTGTTTGATTGTTATGTCAGTAAGTCTCTCCTGAGGTTTGTATCGAACTGTTTTCGGATTGTATATATGTTTTGCTGAATGATTTGTAAAATATATGATGGTAGTTATGTAACAAAATATTTGCTTATATTTCTTTAACTGCAGATCACGAGTGATTGAATGGAGGTGACTTTTTGTCAATGGGCATTGTGTTAACCACACTATGCGTGTGTGAGGGATAGGGGTATACATGTAGCTGTTGGCCGAGAACGTCTGGGTACAGTCGTCAAACTTTAAAACAACGGCCATACAGCAGCCATGTTTTAATATGTATATGTGTCTGGGTGTATTTCGTAGTTTAAGGAAGAAGGATCCTTAAGAAAGCTATGCGAGAACCAGAATGGATTATTGGGTGTGTTTATGTGTGTATGTATTTCGATGTTTATGAGGTCTCTCCGCGCCTTAGGCTGCATTATGTGTGGACCCGGAGTGTGTCCCAGCAGTCCTATCTAATTTTGCTTACAAGACTCACGAAAGTTGGGACGACAAAATAAAAAAACAATGATAACTACACTTTCTAGATTATTATTTTTACTAAAATATTTTCAATGTTTGGCGTAGTCTTGTATAAGGGGCGGTGGCAGGAGTACACGGAGGAAACCCCACCTGTTCTGTATGGTGACCACAACCAAACGCATAGCTTCCGGGAACGGGTGTTGAACCCGGGTCGTCTAGATGAGAATAGCATGTAGCAACCACTGCGCTGCCCTAGCCGGAAAGCCCGTGCTTTATGTTTAAACTAATCGCCAATTATCTAAGAAACACGTGTTTTGCGTCATAACATCTGCTGGTCACGTATTGCTTAAATGTATCTATCAAAGAGGACAGCAGATTTCCTGTCATCGGTTCAAATTCCGTAACGTCATCATCACTTAACANTAGCGCAATCATTCACAAACCTTTGGGAGTTGAACCTTTTCATGCTGATCTTTGTATGGTGGGAACAGTTTTGGCTGGTAGGAAAGCCATTTCCGAAATATCACCCACTGGCCAATAAGAGTAACAGCCACACCGACAACAAAGGAAGCGATTATAACAGCCAATATCATCCTGAAAAGAGACCAATGAAAAAGTAACACAAATTCAAGTTATTGCGTGAGATAATTGATAATAATCTATGAAAAGGGATTTAGTTACTTTACCTACTTATGATGATATGATTATAATATAATGATGATGATGGAAAATTGGTAATTATTTGTCATTCCAACATGATCTGTGACTTGCTTTCTATAGACAAAGAAGAAAAAAAAGTGTGGCATATTCTGCAACAAAAGATTGGCAGAGCCTTACGTTGTGAAAGTAGTTCCGGAAATTCCACATTTTTTTTATAAAAACGCACATGCTAAAACGATCTATCTTGCATATTTGACAAATAAATAATCTCTGCAACACATTAGTAAAACAATTGTTATATTGAAGTTCATCAACATGGAAATGTTTCTTTAATTTGGCTTTAATTTTCATGATTTAGCACAATATGTTCACTGTATTTAACAAGACAAATGGTTTCACACTAATAATTTACTCATTGTTTTCTTTCTCTTCTTCTTTGCATTAATTGCAGGGCTCCTCTGGAGCATCGACACACTTTGACTTTTCAATGAGTCTTGGGCCTGGGTACTTGGTGTCTTTGGGGGATTTAAAGCACGCTCCCACAGTGGGGATCGAACCTGTGACCTCCCGATCACTAGGCGTACACCATATCCACTACACCACGGAGATCTGGTTTATAAAAGAAGCGGACATCATTTTGAAATAATTTAGTGAGTGATGTCAATGACGCGCGTTTTTATGTTTTGGGCGGAAAAAGGCAGATTCAAGATTTAAATTGTTCAAATATTACATGGATGAATTATATAAATATGTGGTAGAATCCAAATAATTTCCGGCTAAGTATTGGTTGTTTCTATAATAACCAACGGTTTGTTATTCTGGTGATTACTATCAAAACACTTGCTCAAACTCATCCTCATGGTTTCCGATGCATTGGAACTCCAAACTGTTGGTTGGTCATGCAATAACCAACACTTAGCTGGAAATTATGAAATCACCGATTAAGTAAAAGCTAGTGTCATTATTTAAATGTTGTGGAATAAAATGTGAGAATACAGGCTAATAAAGTACTGATATTTTTTATATATAACAATTATTGAATAATATTTTTTTTAATTGGTTATGGTTATATTCCATCTTCAATCAATACTTCTTCTTGAATGCTTTGAGCTTTTATGAGAACGTATGTTCTGTTTTTTTCTGGTAATGGCAAAAATCCTTTAAAAAACAATGTTCCATGTAATATTTTGTATGTCTTTAAAATCGAGTTCAATCAAACAAATATATAGAAACAAACACAATATATGTTACTATCAACATCAAATTACGTGTCTTTTGTGGAGAAATGATCAAAACCAACACTTGATAGAAAAAAAAAAAAAAAAATTTTGAATTGAGGATTAAAGCAAAGGAAGTGTCAAAGTTACCCTGCACTATTATTTTTTACTCGAGTGTCAGATGGTCCACTCTTATGCTGGTAGTTAAAGTTTGTAGAGTATAACAGTGTTATTTGAATAAGGACACATTCTTATGACAGTGTAATTGTTGCTGTATACATGTATATATCTTAGGTTTATATGTACATGGTGGAAACACACCCCATGAAATACATTTTTGAAGTTTTTCTTTGTGTAAAGTAAACAAATATATGTTCAAATTCAGCGTTTTCCATTGCAAAAAATTATACATTTTCTGGAACAATTGACTTGTTTGAAACTAGGATTAATATTATTATTCTGCAAGCACACAATTTCAAATTGTTTTAATTTGTGCCAAAGGGACATATTAATGATATTCTTGTGTTTATTTATGCCAGAAAACATTTTATATATATGCTATAATAGAGACTCTATTTTAGCATATATATAAAACAAATATGGGCTTCCCTCCTGTGGATTATTCCACCATCGAAAACTCGCACACTGTAATAATTAATATTTAAAACGTTTAGTAAAATTGAATAGCAAGGTCACTGAAGGAATTGTAGAAAAGTGTGTTCTGTAAAAACTATACTTCTTATTAAAGATGCATAGACACGTTTAATTCATATACCCGTTACTTTGACGTTTTTTCTCGGTTACAGCCGCTTCGAAATAACAAGTTTTGACTGAAAATGTCACAATTCCACAGACAACATACCTGTACGTAAAGTAATGTTGTCAAAAGGTAGTATACATGTTAACATATGATTAAACTCAGAAAAACACACACACAAAAACATATCATACGTGATATCCAAAACTGCACGTGCCTTTTAATCACGTCTACGGCGAAGCTTTTGTTTAATATGTGTCTGTTCGTTTTCATACCCACCTTTTCAAAACTTGATAAGCGGACATGAATTATACGAAATGTAATTATGGTGGAAAAAGGAGATAACATAACGGAAATTATTCTCTGATTGTTTATTGAATAAAATATATTTTATAATTAAGCCAAGCATGTAATGAAAATAATCTCAAGTTAAAAAAAGGCATAGGGTCATTTAAATAAATAAAAATAATGCATGTTTCATTCAATAATAAAAAACCAAGAAACTTTAAAGTATAAAAAAACCTAGAAATAATTTAATGGAACAACTGTGTTCTTTTTCTTAAAAAATATAACATCCAAATTGCATGGCAACGAAGACAGCACTATACAGCGTTATACGGCATGCAACAATATGTTACTTTTAACCCATTTATGCCTAGTGGACTCTCCCATCCTTTAAAATTGGATCAATTTATTTCCAAAATAAGGGATGTCTAGTATTTGTATTTCTATATTTAGAATATTTCTTACAGAAATTCCTTTAAGCAAACAGCGCAGACCCTGATGAGACGCCGCATCATGCGGCGTCTGATCTGGATCTACGATGCTTGCCAAGGCCTTTTTTCTAGACGCTAGGCATACATGGGTTAAATTAGCAATTCTTAAAAGTATTCTAGAAATAAGAAGTTCTTCTCCACGATAGTTTTTTTTCTATTGATACAGTTTGTCTTCGTGTAAATAATGATATGCATTGCAACTTAGAAGAATAACATGTTGAAAATAACTACAGTAACCTAATGACAAAACTCTTTTAATCAAACTTTTAATTCAAATACATGTATATTTCTCAGCGGATAGTATTGCAAAAATACATCAAATTGCAATAAACAGAAAAAATCAAGGGCTACATTATCATGCATTATGTCAAATCCGTATTTACAAAATTTACCATGATAAATATTTGGATCTATCACGTACTGATTAACACCAAATGACTTTTTTGCGGCTATGAAACAAATGATAATTGATCCTTTAGAATGGTAGTAATTGGAAGATAATTTAAGTAATGACACATTCTACATAATTTCTCTAAGAATCAGACGAATCAAAAACATAGAAAGACATAATACAACAATACTACAATGTAGAACCAGGAACCCTGACCTCCAATGGAAACAGGTAATTGAAACCGAACATTTCTGTCTGTCTTGCAAAAAAACACACATTCGTACACAGTTTTTACGTCCTTTTTCTTACGTAAAAGACGTTTAACTGACAACATGCTGATGAAACGAATGTTCAACATTACCGCCCAGCAGGGTCCTAGCTTTGAATTGCTAAACGAAAGGTCAATTAACTCTCATAGTAAGGTGAATTAATTTCATTAAAACTATGAAAATAGAACTATGACATTTAAAGAACGCAATTGTAAAGAGATGTCTACTGTATTGGCAAATTGGCCATAATTTATGTTGCTATTATTTAACTATTCGTGTAAGTAGCGTTATTTGTACTTTATTGTTATATTCTAAATTGAATTAAACAAATCAAATAAAACGCTATTAAAATAAAATTGTATTTCCTTAAACACTAATTTTCAAATACTTCTCGTGACCTTGACTTTATTGCACTATTTTTTTTAAATCAAAAACATATTAAATGTGTATCAATCTGCAGAACCATCAACCGGCACAACAGCATTAACATGCAGGGTGGTGAACGTAGCCTGCATCAGTAACTTAAAGTGCAGAACGCATTATCTATACAATAACTCTTCATAATAACCTATATTGACGGTTGGCTTTTGAAAATGTATGGCATTTGCTTTCAGGAAGTAATTTTATATTTTGTTAATTGGCCTTTAATTTACTTAACAAAAAATAAGCATTGGCATTTGAGTAGATGTTTACAGTATTTAACAATAAATATGGCGTAAGTAGTTCAATGATTATTTATGAACTCAGTGTCACTTTGAAATATTTTGACGTGTTGACGTCGCTGAATTGTACACGTGTTTGTGTTTCGCGGAAGAGGCAGAATATAGATAAATACAGTTCTCATACATAACTTTAAAACTAACAAAACGTATTGTATATACATTTATGTTTGAATCTGCAAAGTGTTTGTTATCGGGCTGAATAAATAACGGTTTGGCGTTCCGATGTTTGTAATAATATCAGAAAAAAACAACATGTTCATAATTTCTTAATCACACATATTGTCACACTCAAATAAACATCAATAAGCATCTGGCTATATTGCAAGCATAATCCATTTTCAAAATCTGCATAGCTGACACACTATTGTCCGTTTTATGACCTTTAAATGAAAAAATACGGTCCTTTGTCTTTTTTAGCCGTGTGGGTAACTGTTATGTAATTAAATTTTCCATTAACAGTATTTCTTTTCCGAGACGGATTCTTGTCTATGTAGTCTATGTAGTATGTTGGTAATCTTGAAATTCACACATCCACATTACATGGACAATACAAGCACATTGTTGGGTATGCACTATTTATGCTTTTATTAATTCATGTCTGTTAATGCATTCTTCTTAAACAAAACATGCACTAAAATATGCAATAAAGAGTGAGTTGTATGGTCAGCTCGCGGTCGAATTAAATTATTTTGTTTGGCTTACGAATAAATATATATGGTCTAGGAAACCCTTTTAAATAAAACTCATCTGTTATCTAGCAGCCTTAGCTGTATTGTATTGTATACGAAACGCTCAAACACGTTTATGGCTATACTACTGATTCCTGTTATTTAACTGAAAAGACAATACATGCAGAATGCCCAACATGAGTTGGTAATAGGACTCCATCTTTGCTCAGTGAGCCTCTTTTCTGCTTGTTTGACAACAAAATGTGGTTCATTGTGCTTGAATGCTGGGTCACATCGATATATCCTTATCGGCTCTGTTTTGAAATCAATGTTTATGACTTCTTGCACGACGGTTCGCGTACCAAATATATGGCTGAATCCATAATGAATCACTGTTATTTTGTCGTCCTTTTCATGTATCTGTTTAACCACACTTGGATGTTTAAAACCGTGATATGAATATTCGATAATACATCCGATTTTTATATCCGAACAGGCGTACGCATTGCACATACTCAACAAGCAACCGGTGGTATGTGTGTATGTGTCCACAACAAGCATTTTGCTATTATTACCAACCTTTGCCCATTCTACAAAATGACGAGACGTGTTGTAGATTTTGTCATACCGATCTTCGCCTAATCGCGCCCTTGCTCGTTGTATAACGGTGGATGAATCAAATAATTTCACTTCCTGGTAAACTTTCTTTCTTATTGTTTGTAATTCAAGATTTAAAAAAAAGTGTTCTTCTACTACGGTACGTGTTTTTGGAACCTTGTAGGCGTAATGAATAATATGAACTATTCCAAGTTTGCGATTGTTGGGATCCATTGTGACGTTTGTAACAATACCTTCATGATCTTTTCCCCAGTATTTGAAGACAATTCCATCGCCTGCTTTTAATTCGTCTATTGCGTCTATATCCGTCATTCTTGTATTTGTGGATGCAGTACACAATCGCTCTTTCTCTTAGGCTCCGATTAACCTGCAATTATATTGTCACATGATTAAGTTTCATTGTTTATCATTAACATCATGTCTTTCTCTCACCGTTCTATGATAAAAAATTCATATTTGATAGTTCAATCAACTTGTAAAGGGACAAACTAAACAAAACTTCATAGAAAAAAAGCCGTGTGCAGTCTTGGTTCTAGCTGTCTTGCGAGAATCGATTTAGTCGACTAAAAAAACTCGTGGGGCTCGAGGAGGGGGGTCAAAGGTTATATATATTGACCACTATTTTGCGACCGAATTCAAACATTTATTTAAAACTGTCTTGGTGAATGTTTTCTTAAAGGACGCATTGGCACATTCACTTTCAGGCAATAAAAAGCTCGAGCACTTAAATCGGACACTTGTAACTTCTATACGATATAAATACTGTCCATTGTTCATTTTTACTTTATTTTTTCAAATTGAAACATATTTAAGTAGTTAATTAAAATATTGAGACTCCGTTAAGAAGGGATTTTGTTTTTATTTTTCTTCATGGTTAACAATGTATTAAGAAAATCATTTTGATTTTTTTTAAGACCAATACATTCGCAGTGGACCATCTACGTATGTTTGTTAATTTATAATATTACGATGAATATTAATAATACCAATTTTGTTTGTACATATTAAGATATACCAATAAAACCTGCCGTTTTAAGCGTGCGTTAAAACTGGTTTGGACAGTCAGAGTTTTTTTTAATCAAAGCGCTTTTCGATATTTGATAAAGCACCAACGGCACAATTAAGTCTTGTCGCACGTCAATAGTCACACACAAAACATAAACTCAACGCTAACAATTTGTCATTGTATACTTTCAGAAGTGGGGAATCAACCATTTGTTCATTCATAAATTTAACGTTAATATAGTGAACATGATTTGTGTAGCAAAATTGACCACATGCTTATTAGGTATTTAGTTATTTGAGCACAAATGATCGTAAACTCAATCAGGGCCAAGTATCATGAACATTATCAATTTTTAAGCTAAACTCAGAAGATGAGATTATTTGAGTTTCCAATCAGCTGAGTACTGAGAATGTCGGTCAGCTCACAAACAATCTCGTATCTCGAATACCCAGGAATAACGGTGTTGTCCATCCCAGGAAAGGTGTTTAATTCAATCCTGCGAAACCGAATGATGAAGTAGACCCGCATCTCCGTGACCAACAAGCCGGCTTGCGAAAAGAGATACTAGTATCATGCACAGATCAATCGTTACCCTGCGCATCATTCTGGAACATTCTATGGGGTGGAATTTGACTCATAATTACATCGACTATGATAAGTCGCTCGACACAGTTTACCGACAGTACCTCTGGAGACTACTACGAAATGAAAGAAAGATCACCAACATCGTCATTCAGGCTAATGCAGGGATTACCTGTCGAATCGTTTATGGAAGACAACCCACCGACGTCTTTGAAATATAACTGGAGTGAGGCAAGGCTGCTTACTCTCACCTTTCCTGTTCCTGCTGACAATAGACTGGGTCTTGAAGACCTCGGCAGACAAGAAGCGAAAAGGAATCCAATATTTACTCTTGAAACAGTTTGACGACGTCGACTTTGCTGACGATCTGGCTCTTCTACCCCACAACCTAACACAGATGCAGGAAAAGACCAACATGGTAGCGGACAACTCAGCTAGACTGGGCCTCACATCAACAGATGGTTAGGGCAAGGTATTCAAGACCAACGCATCAAACGAAACACGCATCCCAGTCCACGGTCTGGCGCTTAAGGAGGTGGGCAGCTTTATCTATCTCGGCAGCATCCTGGAGGACAATTAGTTAGGAGTGGATGCAGACGTCGGAACCCGCATAGGTATAGCACGAGCAGCCTTGTATAAGTTGAAGAACATCTTGGGATCCAGCGCGATTGGCATCACCACCAAGATCAGGATCGTTAATATGTTCGTATGCCCAATAATCATCTACCGTCACCGCCATAAAGAAAATCCAGGTCTTTATAAACAAATGCCTCCGGAATTTCCTCAAGATCCGATGGCCAAACAAGACCACCAACGAAGAATTGTGGATAAGAAACAATCCCGTTGCGGAAGAAATCCTTCAGAGACTTTGATGATAGATAGGACACACCATTAGCAAGCCTGCATCCAATACGACAAGGCATTCTCTCACGTGGAACTGCCGAGGTAAGAGGAAGAGAGGGCGGCCTAGAAAACAATGGCTCTGAAACCTGAATGCAGATGCCAAGCATATGGTCAAGACTTGGGGGCAGCTGGATAGGCTCGAACAGAATCTAGACGCCTGGAGGAAGCTTGCCGGCGGCCTATGTCCCAGACGAGACCGCATGCGAATATGAAGAAAAGATGAGTTTAACCTTCTCAAGTTCAATATTTTATAGCATAGTTTAAAAGAAAACAAATATGCGAAAAATCCCCTTTAACACGTACGGTCAATAAATGCGACATACATTGTGTAATTTTAATTAAGCAAATTGTCTGAATTTTAGCGAAATGTTATCAAAGTATCGAGCCAAATAAAATAATAATAGAAAAGAGGCAAGTGCAGGCATGTAATAACAATAATTAATGAATAAACGATGATAATAATGACGATAATTTACCTGCAATATATATCATTCTGAACAGCAACAGTGGGCGTTATCACAAATCGAAAGTATATACTGCCGCGTGACTTTAGTCGGATCACATGGTGCAAATTAAAACGGTGTCGACGTTTAGGACTCCGCTGGAAAATTTATCGGATTCAATATACACTTGAGATAAGCCCAATCAGTATTACTATCTGAAATGTGATAAACTAAATACATTTACTATTTATTTACGTAAATATACTTGATACACGAAGTTGTCAGGCAAATTAAACATGATTTGAAATAAACGTATCGTAATCGCAAGCTAGAATTATTTAATTTAGCTATAAATAATAAACACGCGATAACTCGCACGTGCACTTTAAATGGGGAAAACCACTTGTCTTCGTTTTGACACAGAACAAAACTATCATTGTAAAATTAATCATTTACAACTTAAAAAAGAAGTCCCGAACCTGAGCATAACGTAGCAAGTCATTATTCTCATTTCAGTTTAAAAAAACGATTCAGACAATGTAAGACTCGAAATAATGCTCGGATTGACAAATAAATCAATCTGATTCGTTCTGATGCATGACATTTACACACTCGATCAGTCCACGAATCAGAACACCAAATCGTTGTTAATTGACTTTAGGTAAATAACATAATCGTCTGTGTAAAAACAATAAGAAACACCGTCAATCGTGAAAATATGTTGTATATGACCACTCATGAAAGGATTATACGATCATACAGTGAAATCAACAGATATCTTCTATATCACTTCATTTTTGGTCATATAAAAATTACACGTTTTAAATGACTACTAACGAAATGATAATACGGTCTTACACTGAAATGAACAAATATCCTTTATTTATCTTGAAACTCTTGCTTTCATATTTTTGGAGCGATTGTCCTTTAAAAAATGTTGATACTTTTTTTCTATAGCATATCATCAAAACAATAAGATGAATAAACTTGAAACTTCAGTGGTAGATACATTTCATTGAGGAGAGATGTAATGCTCAAGAACCATTACTTTGGGTTTAATATTTGAGAATAATCGCGCTTTGGTAAGTTTTATTTTAAGTTTTTTATCTAACCATATATAAAAAAACTATAAAAGGTATTACATTAAAACCTCATAGGTAGATAGATCTCTTTTGGAAAAAGTTCGATGTACAAGAACAATTACTCTTGCTTCCATATTTTTCAGAGAAATAGCCTTTTTTGTATTTTTGAACTTAAATTTTGTCCGCAGTATATCTCCCAAAACTATGAGAATTATCGACAGGAAACTTCATTGGTAGATAAACATATTGCGAACAAGTGCAGTGCAGAATAGCCATAACTTGTGCTTCCATATTTTAGAGTTAATACCCTTTGCTACTTTTATATGTAAATGTTGACCGGATCATATCATCAAAACTATGAGAGGTATCAAATTGAAACTTAAATAGATGTCATAGAGATAAACTGCTGTGCATAAGAACCATATATCTTGCTTCTATATTTTTAAAGCTATTGCCCTTTGTTTATTTCTTTATCTATTTTTTTCCATGGTATAGCAGTAGTTATATCTTATCAAGGGAAGTGCAGGTCATATGAACAATAACTTTTTTTCCCATATTTTAGAATTATTGTTATTCACTTATTTATTATAATAAGATGTGCAAACCAAAAATTGCATGTGGAGATAGATCTCAAAGATGGAAGTGTCGATAACAAGGGTCATAACTTTTGCTTTGATATTTTCAGAATGTTTGCCCTTTCGTTATTATTATGGTTTGTTTGTGTCTGATACATATCTTGAAAACTATGAGAGTTATCAATTTGAAACGTCATGGGTACAAAGCTCGCATTGAATGTGCAGAGATATTGTCCTTTGTCAAATTGTATCCATACAATTGTGTGCACAGCATAAATTACATTGACACTTTTATGTGAATTCAACATTAAGATTCATAGGTAGGAAGCTGGCATTGAGGAGAGTTGTTGTGCTTCGTAACTATTGCTTACAAAATTGCCTTGTTAGTGCCCATGGTTAAGTTTCATGTTAAACTTTTGTCTGGGTATTTATTCTTCCAGCACATTATTCCCACTAAGTTCAATTGAATAAAAGCAGTTTTTTAAACCGAACTAAGAATGCGGGAGGGGTAATTTATGCACTGCGACTATTATTTAAACTATCTTATATTACTTTTTGGTGTTTTGTAATTGAAGCAAAACTGCATTTATTTCATGTGCACAAAGCATTGAATTCTGCAGAATTTATTAAAGTAAAAGTTGCTGTCGCTTTTGATCTTGCTGTTGATTTTGTAAGCTAACAACACAAGCAAATGTTATTGAAGGAGAAATACAAATCTGTACTTCCTATTAAAACGATGCTGTTATCGCGCCGTTGACTTTTTGATAAATTATAAATGGATACACGATTGACACTTATAACTTACCTGTATAGTGTGATTAATATCCTAGAAAAAGTATATTTTCATACATATCATCCATATCCTTGACATTTGTTATCAAACAAATTATCATTTTCAAACAGGCCACGCAAGTATAAATCAAGCAACTACTCAAAACGAGATACGTACATTTGTAGCGGACCCTTATTGTTTACAAGCATGATGTTATTGAATGTTGATATCATATCTACGGTTAAAATACTTGAAGCATGGTTAGATGATGATCGCAATATTAAATTCATCTTCTACATAGAAAAGAACGGAATATCCCATTTGCACATGTGATCTTGTCAACGTTGAAAAGTACACAATTAATCTTGTAATCGTCTCATTGCCTTATGTACTTCCGCTCATTTAATTTTAGAAATCAACGCACGTGTTAATGGGTATTTATTTTGATGATTTTGTTTGCTTGCAAATTGTATTAAATGACAACGAACACACATGTTGTATTATACTCAGTATATTGTTGATTCTGTGTTAAGTCCTATTTTCAAAATCTATTCTAGAACGTTTACCAAATAAATATAAAATAGTTTTATTTAAGAAATATTCTAACATAAACGTTAAGCGAATGGATATCACAACACATAATTGCATGCACCTTTATTATTAATTTCTTAATAATCCCACTGCAATTTAAGTTCTTATGCCATTTCCGATTCTCCGATAAAGAGAATTGACTCGGACAAGTTGTTGTTCAGGCTTTAAAATACTCTTTTACGAATGATGTCAAGTGCAGGGGGCATAACCCTTAAACGTTAAACTTTATCTGGAGTACTACCCCGATGATAATTATTTAAAGTGATTGCAATCTGGTTCAGCCAACATTTCAACGCTAGATGAGGTCTGGTAACATAGATTTAACGCGGGAAATTCAAATGGAATATATTGTCCCACAAAAAAAAAAACGAGGATTTTGTAGCTAGTTAAAAATATGTTAACAGACTACATTTAGCGTTGAAATTTTGGCTATTGCTATTAGGATCAATGATTTGTTATGGGTTAACTGTATCTTACGAAATATTTGTTGATTTTAAGTGTTTATGGATCTTTTAAGCGGATCATACAAAGTCGTTTCATTAATTAAAAATATAGAACATTCATTTTGGACGAAAAATATCCGTTTTATTTTAACTAACGGAGTGTTGTGAAACCAAACGCCAACCTTTTTTATTTAAACTATTTCTCTGCTATGCATTTGTTTTTTAATTACATTGCCAATTAATTTAAAATCTTAATATTGAGACGTAACTGTAATTATAGAAATGTGTACTATGAGTAAATGATATATATATATATATATATATATATATATATATAAATTATCCTAAATGTGTATTCCATATTCATCTTATCACCATAGTTAACATTTCAAATACAACCAGTCATATAATTAGCTATTATACAGTGATTACATTACATGTGTTGTAAACTCATTCAGACTTGATTAGAACTCTACACAAATATATATAATACATTCGATTACAATGAGAAGTTCATAATACGTTAAACATGTTGAAACATACACAAAAATCTGATTAGAACTCAACATCAACATAAACATACATCGGACTAAAATTAGAAGTTCATAATACAAAACAGCTGAAACATACAAAAAAGAATTGTTTTCAAGACGATCATCTCTTATACCCAAAATCAACGTAAACTCTAACACACACATTCATAAACATGAACGCACACACGCACTTGCACAATAAGATTACACTATACTAGTTAGGAATATATTATGCAAGCAAACATGCTAAATAATTACGAGCAACCTAAGGTATTGATGTTTTTGTCAGTGATTGATTAGTTTTATTTTCACCCACAAAAGGCATGTGGTAAACGTTTCTTACCGTTTATTCTTAATAATAAAACGTACGTTTGACAATATCTACTCCGAATAATCATGCTTCTTAGACGGTGCACAGCAAATTGTTAATTCTGTTTACACTGTTATTATGTTTTTCTCTTTGTACGCATTTTTAGTTGAAAAGACAATGAAGTCAGAATGTCCAAGATGTGTTTTTCATTATATTCCAGTTTTTCTCTCCAATTCTTTGTTTGCCTATATTTGTATTATTTGTTATAACAACACAATTTTTACACAATTTCGCTAATAATCAGAGTAATAAAACATCTAAACACACAATCAAAAAACAACAATACGATTTAGAACCAGGAACAATTACCTCCAATTGTTACATGTAACTGACAGCGAAGATTTCGGTTTGACGGACCAATCTTTAAAAAAAATCGTACACAGTTTTTTTACGGCCCTTTAACGTTAGAAGACGTTCAACTGACAATATGCTGATGGAATTGTAAACTTGCTGTCAGACCTAAAATAATATAGTGTGACGAACACGATTGGAAATAAACGGATGTTTTACATGATCGTCCAACAAGGTCCTAGATTTGAATGGCTAAACACACTGTCAATTGTCTCTCAGTGTAAGGTCAATTCATTTTATTAAAAACATGCATTCAAACCTATGATATTTAATGAACGCAATTGTAAAGAGATGTCTACTGTATTGACATGCTGGACATAATTTATGTGTACATATTCGTTGAGGAAGCGTTATTTGCACATTACTGACACATTCGGAATTGAACTTAACCAATCAAATGAATGACCTATTTACAAACACTTTATGAATCTGCAGAAATATCGACACGCACACCAGTTTTATCAAGCAAGGTAGTGAACGTAGTCTGCATGAGTAAATTACAGTGCAGGACACCTTATCTGTGAAATAACTATTCATAACAACCTACATTGACGTTTGTTTTTTGAAAATGTGTGACATTTGCATTCATACTGTTTTTTTACGTTTTGTTAATTGGACTTTAATTTAATGAACAAAGTAAAAGCATAAGCATTTCAGTACATGTTTAAAGTATTTAACAATATATATATGACGGTATTAACTCGATGTTTATTAATGAACACAGTGTCCTTTTGCAATAGTTTGGCGTGTTGACGTCGCTGACGAAATTAATACAGTTCTCGTGCATTGCCTTTTTAATATAAAAACTTATATCTCAAATTTTGCGACTTTCGCCTAATCGCGCCTCTGCTCGTTATATAACGGTAGCTGAATAAAAAAAAATCAACTTTATAAACTTTCTTGGTATTTTTTCGTACTTTTAGATTAAAACAGAAGTTCTGTTCTAATATTGTCCATGTTTTCTGAAAGGCGTAATGCATTACATCGTGTTGAATCTGTTTAGTGTTTTTTATTGGGCTAATAAATAACCGTTTGGCGTTCCGATACTTGTGATCATATTAAAATCACCCAAAGGTACCTGTCGATTATTTCTTTATCACACAGATTGTAAAAATTAATTGAACAAAAGTGAAGCCATTTAGCATATTGCAAGTACATGTATAATCCAATTCAATAATCTTCATGGCTGGCACAGAATTGTCCGTTTCATGACCTTAGTTAAATAATTACTATACTCTTTCTATTATTTTCAGCCGTGTTGATACTTCTATATAACTTAATGTTCCATAGACAATATTTTCTTTTCGGATTCTTGTCTATGTAGTCTGTTGGAAGTTAACTTGAAATTCAACATTACATGCGCATTGTTGGGTTTAAACTATAAATGCTTTCATGAATTCAGGTCTCTTAAACAAAGTATACAATCGAATATAATTATAGAGTGTTTAACGAACAGTTGTATATACTTTAAGAAACCATTTTTTATAATAATCTTGAGCATTCGTAACAACCTTAGCTTTACTGTTTTGTATACGATACGCTCATATCAAACTTATGGCTATCCTGCGGATTCCTGTTTAGTGGAAAAGACAATGCATGCAGAATGCCCAATTTGAGTTGGTAATAATATTCCATTCATTCTCACCGATTCTTTTTTCTGCATGTCCCACAACAACGTCTCCTTTATTATGTTTGAATGCTGGGTCACAACGATATATCCTTATCGGCTGTGTTTTGAAATCAATTTGTATGTCTTCGTGCATGACAGTTCGCGTACCAAATATATGGCGGAAGCCATAGTGAATCACTGTGATTTTGCCGTTTTCTTTATTTATCTTTGTAACCACGCTTTGGTGTTTAACCCCGTGGTATGGATATTCGATAATACATCCCGTTTCTAGATCCGACCAAGCATATGCATTGTATAAACGCATTAAGCCGGTGGTATATTTGTATGTGTCCACAACAAGCATTTTGCTATCATTACCAACCTTTGCCCATTCAACTAGATGAGGAGACGTGTTGTACTTGATGTCAAAGCGATCTTCGCATAATCGCGCCCTTGCTCGTTCTGTAACGGTGGATGAATCAAATAATTTCACTTCCTGGTAAACTTTCTTTCTTATTGTTTGTACTTTAAGATTAAAAACAAAGTTTTCTTCTGTTATTTTCCATGTTTTCGGAAATTTGTAAGCGTAATGAATTATATGAACTATTCCAAGTTTGTGATCTTTGGGATCCATTGTGACGCTTGTTACAATTCCTTCATGATCTGTTCCCCAGTATCTGAAGACAATGCCATCGCCTGGTTCTATTTCGTTTATTGCGTCTATAGCCGCCATTCTTCTATTTGTGGTTGCAGTACACACTCGCTCGTTTTCTTATGCTTCGATTTATCTGCAATTATATTGTCACATGATTAAGTTTAATTGCTTATCATAATCACCAATGTCTTTCTCTCACCGTTCTATGATAAGAAATACATATTTGATGGTTCAATCAACTAGTCAAAAGATACATTATTTCATATCATGAACAAACAAATGCCATGTGCAGTCAGTAAACAATTCTAAGACTAAAGTATAAAAATAAAGCATATTCTTCAAATATGAATATTTAAGATCTGCTTTAGTTTTGAGTCATAATTAATCACCATTTAAAACTGTCTTGGTGAATGTTTTCTTAAAGGACACATCGACAAATTCACTTTCAGGCAAAAACAAATTCCAGCACTTAAACCGGGCACTTGTTACTTCTATAAGAGTTACATACTTCCATTCACCATTTGTACTTTATTTATTATAATTAAAACATATATAAGTTGCTAATTGATTTTTCTGTAAAACAATATATTTAAAATTGACCATCTAATGGTCAACATTCACACATTTCAACACCTTATCTTTTGTAAAAAAAAAGACATAAAAACTGTTTTGCTCTAATAAATATGTTTGACATGAAACTGGGAATATTGTACAACAAATGCGTGAGTTTTAAATAAACATTTTTATTATGTCTAAACAATTTCCTGAGTATTTTCAACCATATACAACAGAGTAACCAAAGCTTTTCAGTCGACATTCCGAAAAAGAAAAAAGCACTAGGGAGTTTAAAACTTTCCAAAGAAAATTCATTGGTTAAACACACAATTGTCTAAATAAAAGACAAAATACCAAGGTTGTGCAAGCCATATATGGGATACGTTTAAAGTGAAATCATTGTCACAGTATCCAACATTTGGTTTTATTTATTGTTTGTTAAAAAACTTAATTGGTCCGAATAAGTTGATCATTTACCTTTAAAACGCACCGTTTAAAAGTGTGTTTGTTAATTTTTAATATGCATATGACTAGTACAAATTTGTTTGTTTGTACATCTTAATACATACACATGAAAACTGAAAGTTTGAGCTAATATGCATGTTTAACAAGGCGGAAGCCGTTTTATGGATGCATTGAAACTGGTCTGGACAGTCATAGGCTTTTAAAATCAAAGCGATGTTCGATTTTGTGTAACGCACCAAAAGCTCAATTAAGTCTCGTCGCACGTCAATACAAAAACTAAAAGCTAAAATGTGCCATTGTATACTTTCAGGAGTGCGGAATCGACCATATGTCTATGACGGGTCGTATCGCACTTCAAGCATTATTGTAATCTTTCGCGAAAGAACGCATTATATGTTTGTTTCTTTTTTGTTGAGCTTGGTTAGCTTAGGACTCAAAACTGGTAAGCAACTACTTTGTCTTGTCATTTGATTGCAAAACAAAATGTGTATATTTAACAATCTATTATTATTTTAAACGACCCTTCTTTTCGCGGGTATGGTTTTGGAAGAGTGGCTGGATTTTAGGTGTTACATTAGTTGTTCGCGAACGCAAAAGTAAAAGTTAAAGCGTTTTTGTTTGACTACAATCATGATATATCATTCAATCGCATATCATACCAAAACAAATAGGTTAAGGCCTAAAGTTCATTTGTTTCCACTACCATCGAAAACATAGGGTCTGCTGAAGGTTTTGTAATTGTTAACTTTTTAAATGTTCGTTTAAGGTTAACAATTTAATAAGAATATAAATGACTTGCAGAAATATTCCAAATATCTTTTTAAAGCCTCATTAACGCTAAAAAATCATTGAAAATTTCGTAAACTATTTCGTAAAATAAAGTAAAACAAAGCAACCACATCAAAAATCAATGTTCCTTATAGCAATAACCATAATTTCAACGCTCGATGTGGTCTGGTTACATATATATAAAATGCTCTTTTTTTGGTGACACAATATATTCTATTTAAATTTTCCGCAACGATATCTATTCATACGACACACTAACACTAAATTGGTACATTAACACGTGTTAAATAAATTATAACACAAAAAATAAAAACGAGCATTTTGTGTCTTTATAAATCTATGTTACCAGAGCACATCTTGTGTTGAAAAGACGCCTATTGCTATAAGAAACACTGATTGTTTATGTGTTATCTTTATTTTACGAAATAGTTTACGAAATATTCGTTTATTTTGAGCGTTATAGGGGCTTAACCATTTTTTCATTCGTTAATTTAGTTAATTTAAGTTAAGATACTTATGTATCAAAATTGAACGCATACTAAATAGCTTTTTAGTGATTTGGGCAAAAATTATCGTTCCTTCTCAAATAGCGACCGGGAGGTCATGGGTCTGATCCCTAATGTGTGAGCGTTCTTTAAATCTCCCCCATATGCACCAAGTACTGGTTCTACCCAGGAAACGGACTCGAGAACGTTTCAATAAGCCTAAGGCTTACAATGCAATCGACCTTAAATAAATAGGTTCAAACTTAACTCAGGGTTGAGTCAGACTTATAACTAAAAAAACTTCTCTGAACATCAAATTGAGCATGATTGTTAAACTCATTACAAAAATTGAAAAATTAATGTAAAAAAAAAGTAAAATTGCTCTCCATGTGCAACGATTGTGCTCTACAACTGTTTATTATCACTGAATAAACATACAGAACTGACACGTAAATGTAAAACGTCAACGTCGTTTTATGCCCACTATTTACTTTTGATAAAAGGGTAGTAAGGTTAAAAATATGGATTATTCTACTACGATAATAAGCGTATTTAAAATCAACTAAGCACAGAAGACAAAAAAAAATAAGATTGTGAATGATATTAAAAATGATATTGAATGCATTTTTTTAGCCCAGTTTTTTTATAAGCATTTCAAACCTGCTAGGGTACATAAGCTAAGAGAAATTAAGATGAGTCAAATATTCACGTTTAGTGATATATTTGTCAATAACACGAATTCCTCTAGGAAACTTTTGTGATTAATATCATTGAAATGATAAATAATGAGATTATTCGGTGTGGTTTATAACAGGAAACGGAATCGAGAGTATTTCAATAATTACTTGGTGTTTGATGCAATCGAGCTATTTAGGTTTAAACTGAGACGAAATATTGTTTCTTTAACTTCCTTCATTTTTTACAAAATCCGTGCTGTGGAAAATCACAAGAAAAGGAAACTAGAAATGTATCAAAAGGACGCCCGTACCCTCGCTTGATGTCACATTGACTCTGAAATAACTGGTGTAAGACAGTTATTATGTGAAAACACAATAAGTTAAGAAAACATTATATTACATAAAGCAGTAATTAATAAGTACAGTACCATGTATGCATCGTTCTTATTGTTGTCACATACCACGCTTATTGCATTTTTATTATTTTTGAACTTCAAGACGCTCTCGCCTTAGTATGATTATCAGTTGTGAAAGTTTATTACGAATTCAGATCATGCATAACGTAGTTAAGGCCCCGGACAGAAACATCTACTTTGCGTTTATCTATATATAAAACATCCACTGTGACATTGAATTTTAAGAAAGCGACATTATTGATGCACGTAACACGTCCTCTTGATACTGATGATAATTTATTTTCCATTTTATTTCAAACTATGTTCATCTATGGACCGAACACGAACACATAGTTTCACGATAATTGTGCATATAAAAGGTATTCATGTGTCCACTGATCCATTGATCTTGACCTTAAAGCAAACTACAAAGTGTTATATGCAATATGATACGGAATACCGTTAGGGCCATCGTGGTTACACATTAAAATCCAGAGACCGACAATGCGATAGTGCGATAGTACGATGGCGACAATGCGATAGTACGATGGCGACAATGCGATAGTACGATGGCGACAATGCGACAATGCGACAGTTCCATGACGACAATGCGACAGTGCGACAATACGATGGCGACATTGCGATATTACGATGGCGATAATACGATGACGACAGTACGACAACGCGATAGTACGATGGCGACAATCCGATAGTCATATCGTACTGTCGCAATCGTATCATCGCATTGTCGCCATCGTACTATCGCGTTATCGTACAGTCGTCATCGTATTATCGCATTGTTGCCATCGGTCTATCGCACTGTCGCCATCGTATTGTCGCACTGTCGCATTGTCGTCATCGTACTGTTGCATTGTCGTCTATCGCCTTCCGGAAAACATGCGCACATCGTATTTTTTCCTAAATGGAGCCACTTTTAAAAATACTTTACAGTTCGGCATACCTTACATCAATATCCATTATATAACTTAATAAGAATTTCATTACAACTGTAACCTCTTTCAAAGTACATCTTTATAAAGTCATCAATTTTGTTTTTGCAATAAGAATAGTTTGTGTACCGGAAGGCGATTGTCGACACTGCGATAGTACGATGGCGACAATGCGACAATGCGATAGTGCGATAATATGATGACGACAGTGCGACAAAACGATTGCGACAGTGCGATAGTATGATGGCGACAATGCGACAGGACGATGACGACAATGCGACAGTGCGACAATACGATGGCGACAGTGCGATAATACGATGGCGACTGTGCGATAATACGATGACGACAGTACGATGACTATCGCATTGTCGCCATCGTACTATCGCGTTGTCGCATTGTCGCCATCGTACTATCGCATTGTCGCCATCGTACTATCGCATTGTCGCCATCGTACTATCGCATTGTCGCCCTCTGGATTGTAATGTGGAACCACGATCGCCCTAACGGTATTCCGGTATATTATGATGATTAGTTTGTGTCAATATATTTTTAAACTAGTCTTGCACAATAAAATCATAGGACGGTCACGAACATTTTGTTTACTTATTCATGGGACTATGCTCAACTTATCACTGTAAAATTGGCATTGAAGCTACGATATAGTTTTGATATGTTTATTTTAAGTATGTTATAGACATATACCCATACTAAAAGTACACACATTTTTTTTGCGTGAAAGTTACCACGAAATGTGTGTGCATTGTAACTTGTGTTACAAATACTTTCTAGCCCTGTGTTATACTTGTAATACTATTGTAGTTTGCCCAAAGCGAGAATTGAATGACTTTAAATTTGGTAAAATCGTCAAGGTAAATTTTATAATTATTTTGAACAGGCACATAATTTGATCACAATATATCAATTATCAATTCTTTAAATGTTTTCTCCTTGGATTTAATGCTCCTTTTTCAGCAGACCTTAAATATTTTGTACGAAAGACGAATTGCACTGTTCTTGACTTTATTTAATTTCTATTAAAATATATTATGCACACGTGTGAGTAATTATTCCTTGTAAATGCTTTTATAGAAGGGTGTATCACACAAAGGTTGATGAAACGTTAGCTCGATACGTAGGTTTGTTCAGGTTCATATACAAGTTATAAAAAATGATATATTCTAATACAAAATAAGCAACAATGTAAAAATATAATAAAAAAGGAGATTAACCTAACCACTTGTATATAACATTATTTCTGTATTATTTGTTGAGCGAAGAAATGGGAAATTAATACATTAACGAGCACTAGATAGTATTGGAACAATCTTCTTAAGGGATGTTGCTGCAGTTTTGCTGATTTTTTTTCCATCAAATAGATTTTGTTCAAAATTTGTATTTAAGTAATGAAAAATGAAATAACAAGAGTTGTCACCATAGGATGACATATGCCCCCTTTTCCCACAATTTTGTCAACCTAAACGCAAAGTATTTTTCCACAATTTTCGAAACCTAAACGCAAAGTGTGACGGAATTTCAGACGGACAGACAGACGGACAGAGGGTCAGTGCGATCACTATATGCCCACCATCGGGGGCATAAAAATAACTAAGTATGTTTGTGATACTAGGCCCTGAAATACACAAAACATGATTTGAGAAGGTGCACACAATTAGTTGCTGTCTGGTGTGTTGAAACAAACTACTTTTTTTACGCCTTATTGAAAATGTACATTTTTCTGGTTTTACTCTTATTTTAACGTTTAATCATTATTGAGTGCAATTATTAAATGTCAATACACCTGTTAACAAATGTTCGAATTGCCCTTGTTAAGTCTTACGTCACATATTTCCAAAATAACATAATACTGTATTTAAGGACTAAAAAGAACAACATGCAGATTATCATGGACTGAATGTTCCAGAACCATAAACATGTATTTTAGCGTTTGCAACGCGAAACAATTTTATTATTTAGAGTGTTCGTCACGTTTTCGTTAAATTATCTGACTATACGTTGATTAAATTATTGTAGATAAGAAAAAACCTCGATTGCACATTGATCTTTTTATCATGTTTTCCCTCTGTATTATTTAGGAACATTTTATTATATCTGTTTAAAACTCTAACTCCACAAAAGACGGTCCTAAGTCAAACTGAAAAATGAGGAGGGTTGGGCGTAGGGTACTCAACCCTGTGATAACCCTGATTGCTATAAAAACGGCGAACATCATAACAACATACATCGAGGACCTGGGATAAGACGTTGAGACCAGTGTTGAGCTACTCTACCCGCTCTTCAGCGAAATATGCGAAGAAGAAGAAATACCAACAAAATGGAAAGAGGAATACCTCGTCAAGCTCCCAAAGAAAGGCGACTTCAGATCCTATCCCAACTATCGAGGAATACCGCTATTTTACATTCCAGGAAAGGTGTTTAATCCCATTCGGCTGAATTATAGACGCAGTAGGCCCGCCGTGACCAAAAAGCAGGCTTTCGAAGGGAGAGATCGTCAGAGATCAGATCGTTATCATGCGCATCATTCTGGAACAATCTCTGGGTGAAAATCAACCCTGTATATCAACTTCATCGACTATGAGAAGTCGCTCCACACCGTTGACCGACAGTCCCTGTGGAGACTACTAAGACACAAAGAAAAGATCACCAACATCGTCAGTCAGACTAATAAAGGGATGACCTGCAGAATCATTCATGGCAGACAACTCATCGATGCGTTTGACGTGAGAACCGGATAGTGGGAAGGCTGCTTACTCTCACCTTTCATGTTCCTGCTGACCATAGACTGGGCCATGAAGACCTTGACTTTTCCGACGATCTGGCCCTTCACTGTCATGCAAGAAAAGACAAACATGGTAGCGGGCAACTCATGTACACTCACCATCAACAGAGGGAAGAGCTAGGTGTTCAAGAACAACGCATCCAATGACACGCCCATAACAATCCAAGGCGAGGCGCTAGAGGAGGTAGACATCTTCACCTATCTCGGCAGCATTCTGGACAATCATGGAGGAATGGATGCAGACGTCAGAACCCGAATCGGTAAAGCACAATCAGCCTTCTATCAATTGAAGAACATCTGGGGATCCAGCGAGAATGGCATCACCACCACGATAAGCCTCTTCAATACCATCGTGAAGCCAATAGTCATCTATGGAGCAGTCACCAGGACAACCACTGTCACAACCATAAAGATAATCCAGGTCTTCATCAACACCTGAATCCGGAAGGTTCTCAAGATCCGCTTGCCAAACAAGATCACCAACGAAGAATAACGGAGGAGGACAAAAGCAGCAGTCCGAGGAAGAAGAAATTCTTCAGTGACGTTGGCAATGGATAGGCCACATCATGTGCAAGCATAAATCTAATACGACAAGACAATCTCTCACCTGGAACCCCCAATGGAAGAGGAAGAGATGGCGGCATAGAAACACATGGTATCGAGATCTGGATGCAGATGGTAAGCAGATGGGCAATTCGTGGAGGCAGCTGGAGAGACTCGATCAGCACCGAGACGCCTGGAGGAAGCTGGCCGGCGGCCTATATCACAGACGAGACCACAGGCGAAGACGAAGAAGAGATGTGTTCAACACTCTCAAGTTCAAAATTGTATAGCATAGTTAAAAAGAAAACAAATATGCAAAAAAAAAAACTCTAAAACTTACGGTAATTGCATGCGACATACATTGTGTAATTTTAATTTAGCACACTGTCTGAATTTTAACGAAATGTTGTCAAAGTGTAGAGCCAAATAAAATAATAATATAATTGAGGCATAGACAGGCACGAAACAATAACAAATAAATAATAATAATGACAATTCTTTACCTCCAAAATATATTAATTTACACAGTAAACAGTGGGCGTTATCACAAATCGAAAGTATACTACTTCTGCGTGACCTCATTCGGGTCACGTGGTGCGAATTAAAATGGTATCAACGTTAAGAACATTAATCGGATTCAAAATAAACTTGAGATAAACTCAATCAGTATGAGTAGACCGATCATATAATGCACCCTGTTTTCACGACTGATAAACGAAATACAATGCACATGAACTAGTTATATACGATAACATAATTGATATACGAAGTTGTCAGGCAAACTAAACATTATTTAACATACACGTGTCGTACTCGCAAGCTAGAATTAATTTAACTATATTTAATAGATATTGCGCTTATGATAACTTTTATTTTAAAACTGTATCTGGGGCTGATCAAAACTATAAAACAAAAACAATAACTAGTGCTTCCTGAATTTTACAAAAATAGTCGTTTGTTTATTTTTGTACTTACATTTTATCAGGTGAATGTAACCCAAACTATAAGTGATATCGACAAAAAGCTGCATTGATAGATAGAAATCATTTAGAACAAGTGCAGTGCAGAAGAGCCATAACTTTTGCTTTCATATTTTAGCTTTTTTATACATACATAATATCACCAAAAATACGAGGTAAGAAATTAAACCTTATTTCGTAAATAAATGTCATTGAGTTAAACTGCAGTACATAAGAACCACACATATTGCTTCTAGACTTTTAAAGTTATTGCCCTTTGTTAATTTCTTTATCTTAACTTTGCCCAGGGTATATCTTAAATACAGTAAGACGTATCAACTTAAAACTTCATAGGTAGATATATGTCATCAAAGGGGAAGTGTAGTGCACAAGAGCCATACCTCGTGTTTCCATATTTTAGAATGTTTTCCCTTTGCTTATTTATTATGATAAGATGTACCTAACGAAAATTTCATGTGGGGATAGATCTCATGGAAGGGAAGTGCTTAGAACAAGGGTCATAACTCTTGATTTGATATTTTCAGAATGTTTTTGTCAATTATTATGTTTGTTTTGTGTCTGATACATATCTTGAAAACTGTAAGAGGTATTATTTTGAAACTTCGTGGGTATAAAGGTCTTATTTAAGTTGCAAAATTATTGTCTTTTGTAAAATTGTACTCATAAAATTGTGTGCAGAGCNTCTTTTTATCATGTTTTCCCTCTGTATTATTTAGGAACATTTTAAAACTCTAACTCCACAAAAGACGGTCCTAAGTCAAACGGAAAAATGAGGAGGGTTGGGCGTAGGGTACTTAACCCTGTGATAAACCTGATTGCTATAAAAACGGCGAACATCATAACAACATACATCGAAGACCTGGGAGAAGACGTTGAGACCAGTGTTGAGCTACTCTACCCGCTCTTCAGCAAAATATGTGAAGAAGAAGAAATACCAACAAAATGGAAAGAGGAATACCTCATCAAGCTCCCCAAGAAAGGCGACTTCAGGTCCTATCCCAAATGTCGAGGAATACCGCTATTTTCCATTCCAGGAAAGGTGTTTAATCCCATCCGGCTGATTTAAAGACGCAGTAGGCCCGCCGTGACCAAAAAGCAGGCTTTCGAAGGGAGAGATCGTCACAGATCAGATCGTTATCATGCGAATCATTCTGGACCAATGTCTGGGTGAAAATCCACCCTGTATATCAACTTCATCGACTATGAGAAGTCGCTCGACACCGTTGATCGACACTCCCTGTGAGGACTACTAAGACACAAAGAAAAGATCACCAACATCGTCAGTCAGACTATTGAAGGGATGACCTGCAGAATCGTAAATGGCAGACAACTCATCGATGCCTTTGACGTGAGAACCGGAGTGAGGGAAGGCTGCTTACTCTCACCATTCATGTTCCTGCTGACCATAGACTGGGCCATGAAGACCTCGACTGACCAGAAGCGAAACGGAATCCAGTGAACACTATGAAAACAGTTGAACCACCTCGACTTTTTCGACGATCTTGCCCTTCACTGTCATGCAAGAAAAGACAAACATGGTAGCGGGCAACTCAGGTACACTGGGCCTCACCATCAACAGAGGGAAGAGCTAGGTGTTCAAGAACAACGCATCCAATGACACGCCCATCACAATCCAAGGCGAGGTGCTAGAGGAGGTAGACATCTTCACCTATCACAGCAGCATTCTGGACAATCATGGAGGAACGGATGCAGACCTCTGAACCCAAATCGGTTAAGCACAAGCAGCCTTCTATCAACTGAAGAACATCTGGGGAACCAGCGCGAGTGGCATCACCACCACGATAAGCCTCTTCAATACCATCGTGAAGCCAATAATCACCTATGGAGAAGATACCAGGACAACCATTGTCACAACCATCAAGAAAATCCAGGTCTTCATCAACACCTGAATCCGGAAGGTTCTCAAGGTCCGCTGGCCAAACAAGATCACCAACAAAGAATAACGGAGAAGGACAAAAGCAGCAGTCCGTGGAAGAAGAAATCTTTCAGTGACGTTGGCGATGGATAGGCCATCATGTGCAAGCCTGAATCTAATACGACGAGACAATCTCTCACCTGGAACCCCCAATGGAAGAGGAAGAGATGGCGGCATAGAAACACATGGCATCGAGACCAGGATGCTGATGGTCAAGACGTGGAGGCAGCTGGAGAGACGCGATCAGCACCGAGACACCTGGAGGAAGCTGACCGGCGGCCTATGTCACAGACGAGACCACAGGCGAAGACGAAGAAGAGGTAAGTTCAACACTCTCAAGTTCAACATCTTACAGCATAGTTAAAAAGAAAACAAAAACAAATATGCAAAAAAATCCCCTCTAAAACTTATGGTAAATGCATGCGACATACATTGTGTAATTTTAATTTAGCACGCTGTCTGAATTTTAACGAAATGTTGTCAAAGTGTAGAGCCAAATTAAATAATAACAAATAAATAATAATAATGACAATCCTTTACCTCCAACATATATTAATCTACACAGTAAACAGTGGGCGTTATTACAAATCGAAAACATACTACTTCTGCGTGACGTCATTCGGGTCACGTGGTGCGAATTAAAATGGTATCAACGTTTAGAATATTTATTGGATTCAAAATAAACTTGAGATAAACTCAATCAGTGTGAGTAGACAGATCATATAATGCACCATGTTTTCACGACTGATAAACGAAATACAATGTACATGTTCTAGTTATATACGTTAACATAATTGATATACGAAGTTGTCAGGCAAACTAAACATTATTTAACATACACGTGTCGTACTCGCAAGCAAGAATTAATTTAAATATATTTAATAGATATTGCGCTTATGATAACTTTTATTTTAAAACTGTTTCTGGGGCTGATCAAAACTATAAAACAAAAACAATAACTATTGCTTCCTGAGTTTTACCAAAATAGCCGTTTGTTTATTTGTGTACTTACATTTTATCAATTGAATGTAACCCAAACTATAAGTGATATCGACAAAAAGCTGCATTGATAGATAGAAATCATTTAGAACAAGTGCAGTGCAGAAGAGCCATAACTTTTGCTTTCATATTTTAGCTTTTTTATACATACATAATATCACCAAAAATACGAGGTAAGAAATTAAACCTTATTTCGTAAATAAATGTCATTGAGTTAAACTGCAGTACATAAGAACCACACATATTGCTTCTAGACTTTTAAAGTTATTGCCCTTTGTTAATTTCTTTATCTTAACTTTGCCCAGGGTATATCTTAAATACAGTAAGACGTATCAACTTAAAACTTCATAGGTAGATATATGTCATCAAAGGGGAAGTGTAGTGCACAAGAGCCATACCTCGTGTTTCCATATTTTAGAATGTTTTCCCTTTGCTTATTTATTATGATAAGATGTACCTAACGAAAATTTCATGTGGGGATAGATCTCATGGAAGGGAAGTGCTTAGAACAAGGGTCATAACTCTTGATTTGATATTTTCAGAATGTTTTTGTCAATTATTATGTTTGTTTTGTGTCTGATACATATCTTGAAAACTGTAAGAGGTATTATTTTGAAACTTCGTGGGTATAAAGGTCTTATTTAAGTTGCAAAATTATTGTCTTTTGTAAAATTGTACTCATAAAATTGTGTGCAGAGCATACATTACATTGACAAGAATATGTGATATCAACATTAAACTTCATATGTAGAAAGCTCGTATTTAGGGAAATGATTGTGCTTAATAGCAGCAACTATTGCTTATATAATTGCATGGCTATTTCCCTTCCAACACATACAAGATATGCTTCAAAAATGTTTTCCCTTCTAAATTGAATATAAGCATGTCTTAAAACTGAACTTGCAATTCGCTCTGACACAACCAAATGCGGGGAGGGGCATTTTCGGCACGACACTGATAGTTTTAGTTATCTTCAGCATAATTTCATATATTTTCCATGCACAAAAACTTTTAATTTTTCAGAAAACATTAAAGTAAAAGTTGGTATTGCTTTTGATGTTTCTCTTGATATTGATGTCTTACTTTACCACAAAATATTGTAATAGAAGGAGAAATACAACCCTGTGCTTCCTGTTAAAACAATGATTTGTTATCGCATTGTTGACTTTTTGGTTATTGATAATTGGATACACGATTGACACTTATAACTTACCTGTAATTTAACAGTGTAATTAATCTCCAAGAAAAAGTTTAATGATATGTGCATGCATATCATCGATATCCTTGACATTTGTTATCAAACAAATTATCATTTTCAAACAGGCCACACACGTATAAATCGAGCAACTACTCAGAACGAGATACGTACATTTTCTTGGACCCGTATTGTTTACAAGCATGATGTTATTGAATGTTGATATCATATCTACGGTTAAATATTTGAAGCATGATTAAATGAAGGACGCAATATTAAATTCATCTTCTACATAGAAAAGAACGCAATATCCCATTTGCACATGTGATCTTGTCAACGTTGAAAAGTACACAATAAATCTTGTGATCGTCTGGTTGCCTTATGCACTTCCGCGCATTTAATTTTAGAACTCAACGCACGTGTTAATGGGTATTTATTTTGATGTTTTTGTTTGCTTGCAAATTGTATTTAATGACAACGAACACACATGTTGTATTATACTCAGTATATTGTTGATTCTGTGTTAAGTCCTATTTTCAAAATCTTTTCTAGAACGTTTACAAAATAAATATATAATAGTTTTTTTTAAGAAATAGTCTAACATAAACGTTAAGCGAATGGATATCACAACACATATGATTGTTTTACCGGAAACACCCCCTTTTTGAACAAAGTGTCTGTATGCACTTCATCAAACGCTGCTAGAAGTTAAAATAATTGCATGCACCTTTATTATTTATTTCTTAATAATCCCACTGTAATTTAAGTTCTTATGCCATTTCCGATTCTCCGATAAAGAGAATTGACTCGGACAAGTTGATGGTCAGGCTGTAAAAAACTCTTTTACGAATGATGTCAAGGGCAGGGGGCATAACCCTTAAACGTTAAACTTTATCTGGAGTACTTCCCCGATGATAATTATGTGAAGTGATTGCAATCTGGTTAAGCCAATATTTCAACGCTAGATGAGGTCTGGTAACATAAATTTGACGCGGGAAATCAAATGGAATATATTGTCCCACAAAAAAATAAAAACGAGCATTTTGTATCTAGTTACCAGACCACATTTAGCGTTGACATTTTGGCTATTGCTATTAGGATCACTGATTTGTTATGGGTTAACTTTATTTTACGAAATATTTGTTGATTTTGAGTGTGTATGGATCTTTTAATCGAATCATACAAAGTCGTTGCATTAATTAAAAAAAATATAGAACATTCATTTTGGACGAAAAACATCCGTTTTATTTAAACTAACGGAGTGTTGTGAAACCAAACGCGATCTTTTTTATTTAAACTATTTCTCTGCTATGCATTTGTTTTTTAATTACATTGCCAAGTAATTTAAAATCTTAATATTGAGACGAAACTGTAATTATAGAAATGTGAATTCATATTCATCTTATCACCAAAGTTAACATTTCAAATGCAACCAGTCATATAATTAGCTATAATACAATGATTACATTACATGTGTTGTAAATTCATTCAGACTTGATTAGAACTCTACACAAATATATATAATACATTCGATTATAATTAGTAGTTTATAATACATAAAACATGCTGAAACATACACAAACAATTGATTAGAACTCTACATCAACATAAACATACATTAGACTACAATTAGAAGTTCATAATTCAAAACAGCTGAACGTACACAAATGAATTATTTTCAAGACGACCATCTCGTATACACAAAATCAACGTTAACTATAACACATACATACATGCATAAACATCAACGCACACACGCACTTGCACAATACGAATACAATATACTTGTTAGGAATATATTATGCAAGCAAACATGCTAAATAATAATGAGCAACTTATAGTATTTATGTTTTTGTCAGTGACCGATTTATTTTATGTTCACCCACAAAAGGGATGCGGTAAACGTATCTTACCGTTTATTGTTAATAATAAAACGTACGTTTGACAATATCTACTTCGAGTAATCATGCTTCTTAGACGGTGCGCAGCAAACGTGTGGTTTATTTTTACACCGTAATTATGTTTTCCTCTTTGTATTATGAGGTTTAGTTGAAAAGACAATTTAGGCAGAATGTCCAAGATGTGTTTTTCATTATATTCTAGTTTTGCTCTCCCATTCTTTGTTTGGCTTTTGTAATAATAAATGCGTGCATTGTGACTGAAAGCTGGGTCACACCGATAAGTCCTTATCGCTTGTCCTATGAAATCAATATGTAAGCCTTCTTTGATGACTCTGCGTTTAGAAAATAAAGATCGAGTGCCATAATGGACAACCATCACCAAATTGGTTTTCGCATTCACCTTTGTTACCACGCCTTGATGTCGAATTCCATAATATGAGTATTCGATTATGCAGCCGTCCCCCAAGTCGTGCCAACTGTATGCATTATATAGCCGCAGTATCCGATTATTTGAAGGATATGTTCCGAGTTCAAGCATTTTGCTATCATGTCCAACTTTTGCCCATTCCACTAAATGGCGAGATGTGTTGTAAAGAACATGATGGCGCTGTTCGCCTACACGCGCTCTTGCTCTTTCAACGACCTTGTCTGCATCAAAGTGCTGCTCATGTTCGTAGATTTTTTTTGAAATGTTATCCTTGTTTAGATAAAAAAAAATCTTTCCTCTTGTATAGTCCTGGTGATCAGGAAGTCGAACGCATAATGTATCACATGAACAATTCCAAGTTTATTGTCTGTAGGATCCGTTGTTACGCTTGTAACAATACCTTCATGATCTTTTCCCCAGTATCGGAAGACAACGCCATCGCCAGGCTCTATTTCGTCGACAGCGTGTATTTGAGACATATTTTCGCGTAGCAAATATGTATTTTTAATGTATCGTTGGTTTCAAACCTAAGACGCTGTCAAATCTGCAAATATATATGTATTGATATATTCAAACTACATTTTTTGCAATTATATCATATTTTATTCTCAAATACACAGGATATTTGTGTAGATGTCGTCTGGGAAAGTGTTAGTACTTCCAAAGATGGCATGTATATCCTTCATTCTATAAATAAATGGCAAAATACTGACACGGACATTAAACATCAAAACTAAGACGGGTCAATAGAAATATTGCTGTTTACACACAAGCAAACAATATGGTAATACAGCAGCTTGTAAATTCAAATACTGTCTGAGTATTCAGTCAAAGGGGTAATTCGTTTTGCCCCGAACGTAAACAATGAACCGATTGTAAAGCATGTCCAATTAATTGGATCATTCAAAGGATGTTATTACCAGAAAGGTCATTCTGAAACTAATTTTATCACCAATTACATGACATGCTTTGCACGAAAGTGCATCTCTGTATGATCAGTGTGTACATAAGGGGTGTGCAAGTTACAGTAGGTCCTGATTGCTGGTTGGTTGTAGGAAAGTATGTTTCACGATGCACAGTCGTATTTTATTTTCACATCAAATAGATTAACATTCACGGCATTCATATTCTTATTGAATATTTATTAAAACACTTATATTTCAAATCACGTACACATCTTACTGTTGGTGATAACATACTCTAAGCAGACCATCTATATGAAACAATATGAGATATTTGGTTTATATCAGTGATTATGAGAAAACAAATAGTGATGTTAATAGAAACAATATATGGCATTTCTTTCGATACCTGCATTTGAAATTTAAAGATCATAGACTTACACTGCACTCTTGTATAGAACCTGACACCATACGCCACTTTGTCTGTGTAAAAATGTGTTTTAACAAGAACAGTGAATGTGGACCACATAAGAATATGAAGTTGTTTTATGAATTAAGCATTAACTTCACGGAAAAATGAAATGTAAACAACTATACAGTGTGATATGTGACTAATAAAACTTCACGATACATAATTATGAGGAATGAGTTTATATCTTTGCATATGTGAAACAAATGCTTAATAATTAGTTTGAATGAAACTATATGGCCGTACATACCTGATCTTCCTTGATAGCCACGTATGCAATGCAACTAACTCACTTCGTTAAACTTTTTTGTACAAAGCCGACAAACTAAATACACCCTAGGATATTGTATTTCCTTGTGGTCTCGTTTCGTGCGTAATATATTCTCAAATGTGCAAAAAAAATACAGGTTAAAACAATAATTGCTTACAACTATTCGAGTATTTTCAGCAACGACTGTGTGTCAAGTTACCCGTCGTTGTAAATTCGCCTAAGATCACTACATTGGAAGAGTTGGAGACTGACATAAGTTGTTTAATACTTTGTAGACTGTGTTTGGCTTCAAAGTGATAAATAACGTTAAAAAACATTAATCACGGTGTGTTCTTACGCACCTATTTAGTTATGTGCATTTCTTTCCAATATAAACCAAGTTACTGTCGTTTTTTTTCTTTAAACAAAACTATCTTGACTGGCCACATAACTCAAAACCTATTTATACTAGAGCGATCCCACTATATATATATTTTATCATTAAGCCGTCCTGTATATTTATCTATTTCTGTGTTGTTTACTGTATGACAACATATATCTTGATGACTTGCAAGTTACGTAATGTTAACATTTCGATATAACTGAAGGATGGATTGCTTGTTGTATTATTGTCTGCGTCGCGATGACAGCTTTTATATAATATGAAGACGAGTCGATATAATTTAAGTGGACAAAGGGCGTTGTTTAAAAATAATAACGACATGTCATTGTGAGTTTGGTCAATATACTCACAACAACTTTGCAAGTCGGATAAACCCTCGTCGACATTATATTGGTGAGATTACCTAGATTATGTCGACCAAATATTTTTTCGGGAAAAGCCGAAAACATTTGCGTCAAGACCACAACGTAATGGTATTATTGCGAGTAAGATAAAGTGGGAAAAACCTACCAAACTTTGACGACATACCATGTTATTACACAGTTAGTCGATATTAAATAATCCGTCATGACCATATTATCGGGGTGTACCATAAACGTTTCCGTAGTAACGCGTGTAGATGTTTCCAGCGCGTTATGATCATTTACTACCTTTGCCCAGTCAATAAAATAACGATCCGAGTCGTTTAACCTTTTATAACGCTTTTGCAGATCCGCGCTCTCGCTCTTGCAATGACAGTGGCTGTATCAAACGATTCATCGTTTGTTTGTTGATAATATGTTTTTTGTGCCTTTCAACAAAATGGGTTCATATGTTATTGTTTTTGGACAATAACTAAGATCAACACGGCCGAGCTGTTCTTCGTAATGTAGTGAGACTATGGTTACAATATCTTTTGTTACCGTTGTGATTGACGATTATTGCATCGCCAGGCTTTAATTTGTATAACATCATTACTGCTGCCATTTTTCTCTTATGAACAACACACAAATTGTTTCCTTCAATCAACAGACAATATTGAGAAATTGCTCTACAATGAGATGCGCGCTGCTCACTCTGCTATTAGTTTTACGTTAATACCCAAACAAAGCCATTACAAAACAAGAGGGACAATATTTTATGAGGCGTGGTCAGTTTCGAACCAAGTGGCATGATTTCAACAACAATTGTTAAGGACCACACTCTTATGTAACATACCAAAATGTGCCAAAAGTTATTATGCTATAGTATGCACAATAAAACATTCAACTTTAACACACTCAGGCGCGGTCAATTCTGACCACAGGAACATGATTTAAACGAGCTTAGTATAGGAGCACTATTTGATTATACACGCCAAAAATTACACCTCTTTGCCTTGTTTCACAGATTCTTTTGAATATATTACTATATTAGTCAATTAGTCAATAAACTCTAGAAATCTATAGGGCGTCGTCATGTGGAATTCGAAGCTCATCGTGGGCGAGAAGTTAAACTTGTCTAGTTTGGGGAAAATCCAATAAATAGCCGATTACATAGGCGATCCGAGTACGAGCCTGCTTCCTGGCAAGTGAGCTTGGCTGGTGATCACCATACCGGACAGGTAGACTTTCTTCCGCTTACTCCGACTTACAACACTATATCGACATAAAATATACAAATGGTTTTCAGTTAAAACTAAATAAATGGAAATTGCAGCTTTAATTCAATATTTGTCCAAACTTTCGTGAGTCCAGTTAGTTAGTGGTTTATGAGGGAAACACTTCGGGTCCTAACATAATGCACTTAAAGCGCAGAAGGACCTTATAAACTTTGAAATAAACAAACAAAAATTCCATGTAAACAGCCTATGTCATAAATGATTTACATAAATAAATCGAATTGTTTGACGAGATAAACGGTTATTATTACTAAATTGGTGAAATACAATGGCTACACAGCTGCCCTAGCCGATAATTAACGCTTTGATGGCTTTATCGTGCACTTATTGGCTTAAATCGATCACGTTTCACCGTGAGGTTAAAAGAGGTCCCCATTGGATGTTAAAGAATTTATCAAAATCTAATATAAACCCCGACATTCTGGTGATCAAGCTCTTTACAATAAAGTCCAATGCCATCATATACATTGTGTGACAATCACAGCATATATGTTTTAACCATGAATTTACCTCGCATGCACCGATTGCAAAATAAAGCTTTTACCGTCTTACGTTCAAACTTGTTTTCGTATTATAAAATCTTACTATTTAGAGTGTTTTTCGGCCATAATGTAACGCTTAAAGTCATTCAGATGAAAAGTTATGTTGCTACATGTAACATGAAAAGTGATTACAGACTTTTCTAAGATCAGGACATGTTATGTTAGATCTGATAACTGGACGTTACAGTGTTCCAGTGCATTTGACAAATGTAGTCTAAGCATGTCGCGATAAATATTCGCATGTATAAATTGCACAAGAGGGTCGTTTGTATTATTGATAATACCATTGCACATTTAAGTATAAATTATGAATATGCCAATTATTTCAATCTGTTGGACTGTTTCTTACCAAATGTGTTTATCTTATAAGATGCCAGATGTCATGGATTCATTTCCAAGATCCCGTTAACCTAATATATTCTTTCATTAGTTCTGCTATGTGCAGATTATAAATATATTAGTATTTAAGATATAACAGTTATTTTGAATTGGCTGTTTCACCCAAATGTAACATACGATTTGGTTCGTCAATTTGTGAAAAAGACTTTCAATAGCAGATTTCTTCTTAAAGCACGTCAAAGTGTTTATCCCCATAAAGTATTACATATGTTAAAACAGGGCATATTAAGACAGTTATCGATACCAATGGTATATTGATGAAATTGTTAAGAAACATTGTTTTTCGGTACATCGCTCTAGTTGGATTCGAACTCACGCCTACAAAAAACGCTTGCTTTAATGTGAATTTTACAATTTGTAAAATCCCGTTATCAATAGTACGCATGCGTATAGAGGTACCTCATGTTTGTTTCAACTATTAGTACTGATTTGTCCGTCCAACTTTTTATAAATTAACATATGAAAATAAATATTTTATTGAGAGTTTATTTAAATGAAACAAACGTGTCAAGCAGACATTAAATAAATACTTATTAAAAGATAATATTAGCTATGAAAATATAAAACATTTTATTCGACGATATTTTTCTTTATACCATGCTAACTGATATTATACATATGTTTCAATCAAGAAAAGAAGTTATCAAATTTAGCAGACAAAACACAAACACGCATCACAGAAGGCATACCGAATTTCTTTTAAAATAAGTATATTTAATCAGAACAGATAGTGAATGCCGTCTCTCCGTCTTACCAGAAACTATGTCATGAGTGGTGCTCTATAGTGAATGGTCGCAGCGATATATCTGTAGCGATTTATATTCATGGTTTCCATCATAATCGTTCGCTTTTAGAACACTTTATGAGTCCTGTATACAACTTAAATGTAAACTTAGTGTGTGTGTAATTTCATTCTTCTTTATTTTGGCCCGATAATTTGGCCACCAATCTGTTGGCACGTCGTGCGCATTGATATGGCATAGCCATATTTAATCAGTACTAATAGTTTCTTTATTTTCATTTTGCTGGGTCTTTTACACACAGATTTGAATCATTAATCCACCGAAATCAACAAATATCATCGATATTTGTATAAAACAACAACACTTTCAATGTCAGAAATTAGTTTCCATCAAAACCGATCGTTTGTATAAACACATAAATACAGTCCATGAAAACGGTTACGCTGGATATATGCATCATTCCTTAAAAAAATGCCCTATGTTTAATCAATGGCTATGACTTCCTGAAAAATCATATGTGAGGACGTCCTGACAATATGCGTCCCTATACAGATAGCGTATATGCAGTTTCATCAAATGGAATTCATTGGTTCCTGAAATATCGTGCAGAAACGAAAAATGTTAAGAAGATGGCATTTAATAAAACTCCCTAAAAATGGTGTGAAAGATGCTTAGACTGCCAGAATGCCGGACGTAAGGCCGGACGAAAGGACATGGATGGAGTAAGACGGAAACGATTATCGGGAAAATTCGTTTCACACTCCTGCAATTCCAATCTAATCAAATTAAGACTTCAAACTGACTGAAAAAGCGGTAACTATTCTCGCTCCTCCCTCATAGCAAAAAAACTACAATCTGGATAAAATTGCCTGTTGACTTTGCTAAAGGAGTTTATTTTACTTGTTACAATAGTCAATATACTGTTGGGAAATAAACAGTTTACATAGCAGATAATTTACTAAATCGCCAAAAATGAAAAATGTATGGATTATTGTAATATATGTACGCAATAATTGCACTGAATTAAAGCATGCATGTTCATTGCCACGCACTGAGGCACAAGTTTGAATAAACTAGAATTGCATTCATCCAAGGCTGATCCTAGTCGCACCACATGACACAAATGTTTAATATTCCTAGTTCAAATCCTTGCATTCGTCCCCGATGAATCATATTTGAAACAAGCTTTTTACTATTGATTATTGACTTATTCCCACAAATGCGAATGAATTGACATTAACACATGTAAGCTTTTACAAATATCGTAAACTGAAACCTCTTAAGCATAATCACAACGCTGTCAATAGCAGTATTAGAAAATCGTTAAAATTGCAGTGGTCTGAACTCCACAAAAGACTGCTATCGATTTATTTGTTGATTCACATATCTGACTGAATATATAATTTAGTTACACAGTGAGAACATCGTGCGTAATAGTATACGTACATGCATTATTACATTTAGGCAGATATTGATGTTTATGATAATTAATAGATGTTGGCTTCACTTTCAAATAGCATAACATAACATGTTATGTTATGTTATGTTAAATACCAGACAAGGTTTGGGGGTACGTCACATTACTCATGATCAACTGCGGAGTAACTATTTTCGATAAAAATTATAAGATTATAAAATATTAATTTTATTGAATATATTTTTAAATTGCCAATTTAAATGAGTGTTAAGGTGTTTTTTTTTTGTTTTTTTTTTTACATGTTTGACTACTCACCATGTATAAAAAAAAATAAGTATGAATTATTTAGAAAAGAACAAGGATTTTCATAAAATAAGAATAAGTCATATCAGTGTGATTTTCTAAATGTACATACACTTTTACTATCAAAGTATTAAATCATTAATTCTAACACACATGGAAGCAAAAACAGACAGTATTTTCAGCGATATAGAAAGTACATGTACATGTACACATAGGAATCAAATACAATTATACTTTTCTTCTTCTCAGTGTATATAAAGGCTCTGACACGAGTTGTAATTTCATATTATATGTTATTAATAGAGATAAGGATTTTCGTAAGTAAGCGAGCCTTTGCCAACAAATTTCTTTCACGAGTTTAATGAATCATGGCATGAAATAACAACTAGTGTCATAACCTTTATGATTATCAAACAAAAAGCAGACAAAACAGCGAAGAAAGCTATGTTACACATGTTTGAGATAAAAAATATTAGTAATGGTTATATTACATAGAAAGCAATGAGTAGCATGCGATAAGTATAGTTCTTTATATATAAAAATGTTGACCATGCAAAAAACGAAGAAGGAAATTAAGAAACAAAACATATGGATGACTAAAGACCAAAACTAAGTTTGCCTCCTTTCCTTGTTTTCCACAGTTTTCATATCCGGTAATGAATGTAAATGACTATTTACTGGTTTGTTTTAAATGATTAATGTGACGCCATCATAAATCCATTGCACCATTATGAATTGCTTTCCCAGTCATGTAAAGCCATTAAATGAAGTATATGTTTTATTTTAGTCGTACCGTGTTTGTTCCATACTGACTTATCGCATTGAGATATCACCTATTCATCTTTACACATTTACCAAAATCTCAACTGACGAAAGCACAGCCAACAACAGATAGGTGTTGCAAAATTAGGTTTGTTCACAGGGTGCAGTTTTATAGATCCACAGCTGATCCCGAATGTTTAATTGAACAGACATTGCAGACAGAATGACCACGATCTTAGCCAAAACACGTTCCATTTTTGCTCACCAAGCCTGTTTTCAGCTTTTGTAGCGACGTCATCAGGTTTATTACATTTATCAAATTGATTGCAACGATAAATCCGTATCAATTGTGTTTTAAAATCAATGATTTCGGTATCCCGAATGACGGTGCGAGTAGCAAAAATATGTTTCGCTCCATAATGGATCACCTTGACCATGCTGTGTTCCTCGTCTACGTGTGTAACTACACCTTGATGTCGTATTCCATAATAGAGAAAGTCAATAATGGAACCTCGTTCTATATCAAACCAGCTGTATGCGTTATAAAGATTCACTAAGATGTGTTCACTGGTAAAATGTGGAGATATTACCAGCAGATTACTTTCAAACCCAACTTTTGCCCATTCCACAAAATGGCAATGAGAGTTTTCTTTCCTGTCATAACGCCTTTCGTCGATCCTTGATCTTGCTCTTGCGATGACAGTGGTAGCATCGAACGAATTCACGTATACTTTTTGGGTAATTGTATGTTCGTGTAAATTGAAAAATATTGCTTTCTCAATAATTGTCATTCCTTTTGGTGTTTCTTGATAGTAAACAACATCAACGAGGCCAAGTTGATTATCTGCGATGTGCGGTGAGACCACAGTTACAATACCTTCACGAGTGTTACTCTCTATGTTGAAGATTACTGCATCACCAGGTTTCAATGCGCCTATATTCGTTACACTCACACGCTCGAAGGCTGCAGCCATTCTCCCCTTTATGAGCGACGCATAGTTTTTTTTCCTTAAACAATATGAAGGAATTTTCCCCTTGATCGGGAACGCAATGTCGGCTCTGCAATTAGATTTAAGTAAATATGTAACGGTTCTTCTACCAAACAAATAAAAAACAACTTTATTATTCAATCAAGAGAAATTTGGTAAGTTGCCAAAACAGACTTAAAACTTATCACTCGAGGAAATACAGCAAATAAAAGATCGAGTTCGAATACAAAATGAACGAGAGTAATAAGTCCGTGCTTGTCTTTAAAAAACATACTCGTAAAACAAATCCGTTGTTCGCACAATCATTACGCAATTAAGGACTCTTTTCAATAAACGAGACGACCATAGACAACTCGACAGTGTTCAAGTTGTGGCTTAGGCCTTAAACCACTAAATGAATCATCGATACATAATAGTGTACGTTAATATTCAAGACATCACCTAGTCTTACTTATTACATAAAAGATGCTTAATATATTTACAAAATGTATTTATAATTGCAACAACATAACTATTTAAAACAAAACAAAAATGTTTCGAACGTCTGGTCGTCTATTCCAACAATTGATGGCTTTTAACATTGCAACATGGATTTTAACTATTTCATGTCAATATGTACAAATCAATTTCAAAAGAACAATATCTTTCAAAGTAAAGTCGCTGAAAGCCACAGAAGTAAGCGTCTGAAATTACACCGCACGCTTCTCAATTTCAATGGTCTCAGAGATCAGCAAATCAGCGAAAATCTCTCTGTCGGATTGACTATGGCCTGGCGCTTTGCCAGGCTATATGAAAATTACCACAGTTCTCCGTGTATCGTAGTCTATGACGACACAATAAAGCTGTAAAAATAGCAGTCTATTAAAAAGGACATTACTGGTAGTTGTTAACGTCGCTTAGTCTTTGGTAAAAGTAGTTTTTATTTTTTAATAAGAAACCGTAGTCTGTATATCTGTTCCTCTATCGCCACAGCGATTCTTAAGTTAATATTGCAACTTAGTTTTCCACGTCGCAACGTCTATGGCGATAGCGGTGAGCTGATTAAAATAAGCCTAAGTCTCCATGTCTGATAATGTATGGATACACACGTATTTATATATATGTATATATTTATTTTGCTTTTCAAAAGCACGTGTCATCCTTTGCCATGGTAGTTCGCAATTTAAAGTCTAAAAGTTTAAAAGTGGGCAATGTCTGTTTGCATATGAGCACGGTGGCGCCCATTTTAATAGCACAGTCGTCGGCAATTTAAAAAATCAACATAGAACTCAACGTCCAGTCGTCTGTTGTCAAATCGAACGTTTATTATATTACAAGTAGAGTTCTTCACGTGTAGGCGAACAAATATAACGACATTGCTTTGTTATTTCAATCGCTACATAGTTCTCCAAGTCAAGTCATTCATGGCCGCAGTAGGTAGCTCCTTTTTACTTTATAATAACACAGTTCTCCATATCTGGTCGTCTATAATCTCTGACCTTTGGTTACTATATGCATATTTTCTATTATACATCAGATTTTATGTGATAACCGATAACTTGATGTGCGTTTATCACTGTAGAAATGAAAATTTGATAAATTCAAGTTTATGGCACACAACAATTGCAACAAGCCGCATGCAGCATATGTTACAAACTCACACACTGGTTATTGGCAATACGAAAAAAAAGATATATGGTGTATATGTAAAAAATGAATGAAGATAAATAAATATTTGTTATACGAATCAATATCAGGGTTGTATGGATTCAAATAATGACAAAATAAACCTATATATGGCTATGTTGGTTGCAAATTAGTTAGGTGGGTTCCATGCATGGATAACTCGAATCAATATATGGTTTAAATGGACTCCTATATGTGGTATGAGTTGTTAATGGCTAAATTATTCTTAATTGCTACTTTTGTTTTATACAATGGTGGTTTGATTCATATATTGTAATTTTTATTTCAAATAATTATAAAATGAGTCAATAACGCTGATCGTTGGATTAATTAAAACACTGTTTCATTCATATAATAATAACGAGATATGTATTTTAGATATGCCTTAAAATAAATATTGATATGTCAGTTTTGCCCTTAAATAATGCATGATGGCTTAATGATCTGGTCCCATATTGTTTGGTAGCCACAAAAAATCTCGGACCATAGATTCTTTGAACACCATAAGAAAAATTGTCTGCCCCAAAATGAATTTGATGACATAGGCGAGAAAATTTATGCTGTTTTTAAATAGCAATATACTGTGGCTATAGACCACCAGACATAGAAACACATTCGTGTTATTTAAAAACCTATTCACTGTGATCATGTGCAATCTGACGCCAATAATATGTAAGTTATTTTTGTTTTAAAAAGCTCCATTTCTGTGGCAAAAAACTACCATGCGAGGAACACACTGCTGTTATTAAAACAGTCAGCATTGTGCGGCAATAAGCGACGAGGCGAGGAGAACGAAAAAAAAACTACTGTTGCCATAATGTTGCCAGACATTGCAAAGAAACATGTGCTTTTAAAATTGCCAACTACTATTCCGATAGGCAACTAGGCGAAGAAAACGTGTTGTTTAAATAGCCGTACATGTATTTTAATTATTAGCGACCAATTGTGCTTTGGACATACGTATCCAGTTTGGCAATAGGGTTTGAGAAACAGTGTGCTAATTTATACCCAAGTATTTTGGCCATTGGCGATCATGCGCGGAAATATTTATCTTTAAAAAAAACTGTATGCGAGAACAAATCTAACAGTACATAAATACCCAACTCATTAAAAACTACGGTTTTATAAAAATTGCTTACTTCTTCGACTATTTACGACCCGATGAATTATGCTGCTGTTTGAATGGCCATTTGATGCAAAAAATCGATCGGACACAGATAACTGTGGTGCTTTTAAAAAGTCGTTCGCTGTGGCCATGGACGTGGAAATCAAATGTGAGAATTCAATAGGCTTATCAGGAATGGGCTAAATAAAAAAAACACTAATGTGTGGGTACAAACAAAGATAACACGTTAAGTCCAATCAAACGCACGTACCAACCCTTATTATTTGGATGAGACTATCATTTGAGCATAGAATGAGTCAGCGTTTTTTATAACGGATAGCTGGGGTGTTCCAAACTTGTGGAGATCCGGATAACACCTATAGCCAACGTCTGGACCACCAACGAGGGGATTTTTTTTTGTTTAATATATTCAGCGTTATTCATTGTGGATGTATACAGTTTTATACATAATATTTAAGTATTGTCCGTAGAACATGTCTTAAAACGATTATTTAATTAATTCGTGTAATGCCTACATAAGTTGTCCATACGGTTAACATATAATTTATGGTTCGTATATGGCTTCAGTAAATTACTCGCTTATGGAAAATAGACGCGTCCTTCGATTTTCAGAAAATCTGAACTACTCTGTCACGCTCCGCCTATTGTATTCGGTGTGCGCTTTGTTTTGTACTCTGACATCCGATCTTTACTATGCTTTACTTTGGTTTGCTCTACCAAATAAAAGGTACCGGTTTAACAACATTTGATCAAAGTACGTTACGTTATCTATGAAAAATCACCAAGCCCTTATGATCTAGGCATTGATATGTAGTTGTGTATATTATTAAAGCTTAACGTTCTGTGTTTATTGATTGCTCGTCAAATCTCAGTATTGTGAATATCAATCATGGTGGTTGAATGCGCTATTTATATCATCGATAAGCGTTAGTGATTTTTTGAAAACGTACTTTCTATATCGGTTAGAAAATACATCGTGTAATTTCTGATATGTACCGGTAATCAGGATTTCAATACAGCAGTATTTTGAAAATTTCTACGTGCAATCTATTGCTGACATAGCACTGCCCTATGAGAACCATGTAAGCTTCGCGAAAAGAGTGCTTGTTGACTACATAAAAATAGTTTTACGTCATTATAATCCCAAAATAAAAGAGGGATACTATACTCTATACTAAAATCTGGTCGTTGGTGGTTCGGCATCGGGTTTCTTGTCTAGGGCATACCTCGAATATTATCAGACATATAACTTGAAACTTCATAGAAGTTCATAATATTCGTAGAATCGACGTGTCTTTAAGTAAGAAGATAATTAACCAAAAAGTTTCAATACATCTTTACGTGTTACGATTTACTTTGCCGGATAATGAGCATGATACATTTGAGTAAGTTATTGTTTTTGAAAAACATATGTATGCTACCACAGACTTGATATGTATTGTGGTTTAAAGTTAAATATTACTTAAATATCATTAATCTTATAGATTTTTAACATATATACACACACATATATACATATATATGTGTATATATGTTAAAAATCTATAATATTAATGATGTTTAAGCAATATGCTATTGCAATGACGAAACAATGATCTCGTGATGAATTTAACATTTGTTTAATGTTTGATGATGAAATTCTAATAACGTTTAACATTTTACAAATCGATAAACGATCAGTTTGTTTTTATTGATACATTTTAACACTATGACATTATTTATAATGACGTCATCCTACAAGAAGAGCAATTTGATGCAAACCTCTGCTCCTCCGTCCTGAATGGATTCAACAGCTGTTTAAATGATTGGTGGATTCCTTTCATAGCTGGGAATATAATAAATGTTTCGTTACGTAAACATTTATCCGCCGTAGTCTATAATATATAAGGTTAAACTTATTAAGCTTTAGTAAGTACTTGTAACTCGTTGGAACGACTAAGTGGCCAGCGGAAAAAAATATTAATTTTGTTAGAACGGGGTAATTAACCTGTGGTGACGGCATAATCAACCAGTTACATGATGCTTACATAATTACATAATGTTTCAGAATTGCTGATACAAGGGAAGCTAACCTTTGTAGAACTGTTGTTTGTAATGATTATTCGTATAGTTTCTATAGACGCAAAAGTGTATATGCTTCTTGAGTAAATTGAGTTAGTATACTAGGTTCGTACCATATCAATTTCTCCAACAACTTACTAACTCAAAAAACGAGTGAGCTATGTCGTTCCCACGGGTTTGTAAGTCGAAAACTCACTAACTCGTTTCCACTAGTTGGTTATCTCGTTGCCAAGACTTTTTAATGACGATTGCGAGGAAGACATGTACATAGTAACGATGTCAGCTCGTAATTTCGATTCTCATATGCTTTACCAAGAAATTAGGCAAACTAGAAAGGACATGACCATTGAACTTCGAGAAGTTCTGAGATAGTGAGCAAAAAGCGGCGACAGGCTGACAAATGTCAAATCATGGCAAAATGATGCCATAATCCCAGCCTCAACCACCTTGTGTACACAAATGTTTATAAATATAGTTTAATAAAGAAACAGTAGCAATGTTAGCTATTATACTTTTAGTAATACTTGTACGGCGTCACATGTTCGCTCTTCTTGATCTAATGTAAGTGTGAAACATTCACTGAACATAACAATGAAGTTTATGATATTTTATTTAACAAGGTCACATAAGTGGTTCTATTTTGGAGCTGATCAATACCTAACGAATTACAAAATTACACAGCTAAGATCATAAAATACATGTACAGAGTACAGCGTCTGCAATTTATATTTACAGAACGTATGCCTACAGATTTACAATCAATATGAATTAACATTAGAAATATTTAATTACCAATGCATCAGGAACCGATTAAAATAAACACTAAGTATTAAAGTTTGCTGTTTGCTGTCTATTTTGACAGTAAAATATCGGGTCAATCTATGCAGAACACGAATTAAACAGATACACGATAAGGCTGGAGAATATTTTTTTCTTAGAAATGGGACAAGCGGGCGGTTTTCATTTTATTTTACATATACATACTTTACAAATAATGTACAAGTGTTAAGCTTTCCTCATAATTCTTAGGCCCTATCCATTTCAACGCATGATATTTATAGTAAATTTATATGTTTCATATAACATTACAATATTTTTTTATCGTCACTAATCATATTGTATTATTAAAACTAGTTAATAATTAACTGATACATGTACGTTCAGTATAAACTATTTTATTTTCCAAAAGGTGACTTAAAATACCCCCGCACCGCTTTGTCAATTGAACTTTCAATTCAGTTTTAATTCAGTCGCTTGAAAAAAATGTAGACGTCGCTCTCTCAATAAACGTGTAGTTTATGCTTACAGAACGATAAATCAACAAACTTACTGACGAACCAAACAATCAACCGATCGACCACATGACACAGTGACTGCATTATATTTCCTGTTAAACTTTGTTTTCGGGTTCATAAAAAAGAAGCAAATACAGTAAATAATATACATATTAAACACCTAAACATGTATTGTTATGTTAAATGATCAAAGCACAAAGCTGAGGCAGTTCCAAGTTTTTAAAAACAACCAAATTCACATAGATCAGTATCGACTAGAGCTTGTCATAATAGTGACTAAGAATACCCACGAAGCCGCATGTAATAATATGTAAATTGTATGTATATAACAAAAAAGCAATCCCTGAGACGCGGCCATTTTTGACTTAATGTGTATGATTTTCAGGGGAATACTATACAATGTAAGGCTTTAAATAGAACACGGTGGTTCCAGAGAAAAATATTTGTAAAATTTACAATTAAGTAGTTTCATAGATAAGTCCAAGTAAATAACGTGACCCCGCGGTGTGGTGACCACGCGGTGTGGCCAATTTTATCACTAGGGGCATTAGTTGAACAAACCGTGTTTAATACCAAAATACGATATAATCAAATCTCTGGCCTAATGGTTCCAGAAGAAAAAAGAAAGATTGTAAGCTATTTTGCTATGTAAGCCTTTATAACCTTGAGACACACAAGACGTGGCCAGTGTTTACCCCAAGTTTATATGTAACAACACGTCGTAGAGGACTTCAATACGATGTCACAAACCAACTATAAGACATGTAACATTATGGTTTTATAAAGGTTATTTTACTAACAGTTTACATTAACACTCATGAAGTCATATAATGTCTAATTGAAAAAGGGTCATAAGCTCTGTAATTGTTAACGACGATGATATAACTTCACATGAACATCTTAATATTAGAGGAAAAAAATATGAACGTTTAAATGTTTTTCTTTAAAACGTTCAGAGACTGCGCCCAAGTTTTAGTATACAAACAGACCGAAATACAGACAGACCCATCCATCCACCCATCTATCCATTTATCGTAATTCCAGTATACCGCGACCAGGCATGCTCCAAATGGGCAAATACACAACTAGTAGGATTTCATTCTGACGCCGCAACGGTTCAAATCCAGCATAAACGAGGCGAACACAGGAAAGTTTCCTGGCGCAGACATCGGTAGTGACCATGCCTTCATGAGCACTACCCTCAAGCTGAAACTAAAGAACAAGCGCATCACCAAGAACCCTAGCACTGTGTTTAAATTGGAGAAAGTGAAAGATCCAGAGATAGCAGACGCATTTGAAGCACATATAGGTGCAAGTGTGCAGCCATTAATATCCTAAACAATAACATCGACATCAGCACCAAAAACATCAATGAAGTCCTGCTGTCGTCGGCAAATGAAGTCCTTGGGTGAGAGAGAGAAGGAAGAACGAGCCGTGGGTGACGACCGAGGTCATGGACCTGTAAGACAAAAAAAGTAGCTGAGACATGAGAAGTTTACCAGCCTGGACTCTAGGAAAAAGCAAAACCAAAAATACCAAAAAGCGAACAGGGATGTGAAGAAGAATATGAAAGAGGCTAAGGAGGAGTGGATTGAGGAGAAATGTATCAACATTGACCAAGACATAACAACAGGCAACAGTAAGAAGGCCTACAGCACCCTCAAGACCCTCACGAAGACCAGTCAGCCCACGGTCAGTGGTATAGCAGAACAGATGGACCGAATACTTGAGCAACCTCTATAACCATCCACTTAAACCAGACCTCAGTCCATTTCAGACTATTCACAGAACAGAAACCGACGACGAAAGTCCGTCCATACTTAAGTCAGAGATGGATGAGACAGTGCGCAATCTAAATGCATGAAAATCTCCTGGAGTGTCCAACGTCCCTTCCAAGCTAATTAAGCACGGAAAAGAGGCAACGACTGCAGCAATGACGGCACTATGCCAGACGATATGGTTGGAGAAGAAGTGGCCCAATGAGTGGGCTCTGTCTCCTTGGAAACGTTGATATGCAACTTAGAAGAATAACTTTTCAGTCATAACTATAATTATATAATGACAAATCGTTTTTAATTAAATTGTCAAATCAAATATATTTATATTTCTGTGCCGATAGTATTAAACAAATGCATAAAATAACACTTTACTAGAAGATCAATTGGTACAGTATCATGCATCAACATATACCATTATAAATATTTGTTTCTCACGTATTGATCAACAGTAAAATTATTTTAGCGGGTATGAAACAAAGCTTTAGCTTTGTAGTAATTGGAAGATAATTGAAGTTATAACACATTCTACATAATTTCGCTACGAATCAAAAACATCTAAACACAAAATATAGCAATAATACAATGTAAAACCAGTAACCATGACCTCCAATTGAAACAGGTAACTATGACTAAGGATTTGTGTTTGACGGACAAAGCTTAGAAAACATAACAACATTTTTACACAGTTATTGACGGCTTTTTAACGTACGAAGACGATCAACAGACAGCAATCTGAAGGATATTTAATCTTGCTGGCTGACCTGGAATAATATAGTTTGACGAACACGATTGGAAATAAACGGATGTTTTGCATGACCGTCCAACTAGGTTTCTGCTTGAATGTATAAACACACTGTCAATTAACTATCAATGTTATGTCAATTAACTATCAGTTTAAGGTCAATTAACTATCAGTGTAAGGTCAATTAACTATCAGTGTAAGGTCAATTAATTATATTATAACTATTAAAAAAACTATGATATTTAAGGAACGCATTTGCAAAACAGATGTCTACTGTATTGGAATGTTCGCCATAATTTATATTGATAGTATGTACCTATTTGAGGACGTAGCGTTGTTTGCACATTGTTTACATATTCTAAATTAAATCAAACTAATCAGATAATAACCTATGTACATACATTTGTATTTCCTGAATCACCATTTTACAATTACTGCTCGTGACATTGACTTCACTTCACTATTTGTTTTTTACAACATCAACAACAAAATGAATGTGTATGAACAATCACAACAACCTTACCAAGCAATGTGGTGAACATTAAATGCATGTGTAACGTTTAGTTGAGATCTGTGAAATAACTCTTCATAATAACCCTCATTGACGTTTGGTTTTTTGAAAAAAGTGTGAAATTTGCTTTCATGCCATTGTTTTACGTTTTGTTTATTGACCTTTAATTAACTTTACAAGGTATACGCATCAGCATTTGAGTAGATGTTTACAGTATTGTACAAAGAATATGACGCCAGTAGCTCAATATTTATACATGAACTCAGTCTCATTTTGCAATATTTTGGCATGTAGACGTAGCTGAAACGCACATATGTATGTGTTTTGCGGAAAAGGACACAATATAAATTTATACATAAAAAACATAACTTATTATATCTAAAATAGAACTAAGGATGTTAAGTGTTTGTTATTGGGCTCCAATTGTAAAATGTTTTCCATCGGGCTTGAGATTAATGAAACAAAAGGTAATCAATTTCACTTCACTTTACTTCACATAACCCGTAGACTGGACGACCGTTGGGGCACCACAGGTGACCTAGCAACCAGCTCTCTCCATTCCTCTCGTATTTCGGATAGTCTGAAGGCTTCGCTAAGCCTCAACCCTGTCTCTTCTGAGATGTTATCTTCCCATCGTTTCGTTCGTCTGCCTCTCATTATCCTTCTCTGTACTGTGTCACGTAGCACTGTCTTGGCAAGCCCTGAGGATCGGGAGACATGCCCATACCACATTTGTTTCCGTCTTTTCACGGTGGTCAGTAGATCTTGGTGGGGTCAGATTGCAATCGATTTTGTTTCAAATCTCCTCGTTAGTGATGCTGTCATTGTAGGAGATGCCGAGTAGGTTTCGGAAGCATCTCATTTGCATGGCCTGTATCCTTCTCTCCAAATACCTTTAAGTGTCCATGACTCGCAGGCGTACACAATATTGACATGACTAGGGCGCGCATCATTTTGGTTTTTGAACTGAGAGTCTTGATTTTGTCTTTCCATAAGGTCTTAAGTTGTGTGAGCGCTGCTGTGGTTTGTGCGACTCTGGCGAGTATTCAGGCTTTAAAATATGCATCTGTGACAATTGCTTAACAGACGTTGATGCTGTTGGTCATCAGTTTGGTCTTATGCACTGATCTGAATGAATGACATTGGCTGTGGAGGTTTAGGTCGATCGTTCAACAGGGTTTTTAACTCCTTTTCGCTTCCGGCGAGGCAATCTATGTCATCAGCAAAACGTAAGTTTGTGATAGTTCTTCCTTCCAATGCTGACTGTCCAATCGTGGTCTTCCAGGGCGTCAGTCATGATTCTCTCCAGGAGATGGTGTGACAGAGCACACAGCATTGTCTCACTCCGACTGTGGTTTTGAACGAGTCCCCTATGCTGCTGTTGAAGTAGAAAGCATTGGTGGCTTTGTCATAGAGGTGTTCGATGACTCGGGTCAGGTTTGCGTTGATAGTGTACAGCCGCATGGTTGCTCACAATGCTGCATGCCATACCTTGTCAAATGCCTTCTTAAAATTAATGAAGATATGGAAAAGGTCCTGTTTGTGTTATAGGTACCTCTCGCACAGTATCCTGAGATTGAACATCCACTGTGTTGTACTGCGCCATTGTCTGAAGCCTGCCAGCTCTTCAGCGATAATCTTTTTCGCTTGCGTCTACAGTCTGTTCAGCAATATCTGAATATATTGCAAGTATAACCCGATTCCAAAATCTGCATAGCTGAAACAGTATTGTCCGTTTAATAACCTTAATTTTACAAAACGTACTCTCCTTTTGCTAGTTGTGCAGCCGTATGGGTAACTGTTATATATTGAAATTGTCAAGAAACAATATTTTCTTTGTAAGATGGATTCTTCTCTATGCAGTTTATGTACTCTGTTAGAAGTAATCTTGAAAATCACACATCCACATTACATGTATATTGTATGCACATTTTGGGGTATTCATTGTTTATGCTTTTATCAATTCAGGTCTGTTAATTCATTCCTCTTAAACAAAGCGAGCAATGGAATATGCAATTGTATAGTGAGTTGTACGATCAGCTCGCATTTTAATAAAATAATTTTGTCAGCTAAGGAATAAATGTATCTGGTGTATGAAATCCTTTTCAATAATACTCATCTGTTAATGCGTAACAATTTAAGCTATAATGTACTGTTTACGATAATCTCATACACATGTTGGCTATAATGCTATTTAGTTGAACAAACAATGCATGCAGAATGCCCAACATGAGTTGGTAACAATATTCCAGCCTTGCTCACCGAGTCTTCTTTCTGCTTTTTGACAACAACATCTGGTTTATTGGGATTGAATGCTGGGTCACATCGATATTGCGTCTATATCCGTCATCTTGTATTTGTGGATGCAGTGCACAATCGCTCGTTTTCTTAGGCTTCGATTAATCTGCAATTGTATTGTCACATGATTAAGTTGAATTGTTTATCATAAACACCAATGTCTTGCTCACTCCGTTCTATGATAAGAAATGCATATTTGATAGTTCAATCAACTAGTAAAAAGATACACTTAACATTACTACATTGCCTTTTGCATTTTTAGGAGTGTTTATCATGGTAAACCATTTATTTAGAAAATATGTAGATTTTTTTTGTAGACCGATAAATAAGCAATTCAACACCTACTTGTCAATTAACATATTTCAACACCTTATCTTTTGTTTATATATATTTTTAAAAAGCAGTTTGCTCTTATATTCATATTTAACAGAAAACTGGGTATATTGTACAACAAATGTGTGAGTTTTGAATACAGCTTTTTATTATGTCTATACAATTTCGTGAGTGATTTCAACCATATACAACATAGAAACCAAAGCTATTCAGTCGACATTCCGAAAGAGCAAAAAATAATACTTCTAGGGAGTTAAAATAACTTTCGGCTATCTTACAAAATGATTGTGCAAAAATCACAACATCGCAAGTTGCTTGGTAAAATATTTCACGGTAGGTATGACAAGGAAAAGAAATTGCAAAGATACACACGCAATTGTCTATATAAAAGACAAAATACCAAGGTTGTGCCATATATGTGATACGTTAAAAGTGAAAATATTGTCACAGTATCCAACATTTTGTTTTAATTATTGTTTATTAATATATTAATTATTTTAAACTTAATTGGTCAGTTTATAATTGGTCATCTTCCTTTGATACACACAGTTTAAAAGCATGTTTGTTAATATATAATATTGCGATGAATATTAATAAAACCAATTTTGTTTGTACATATTAAAATAAACAAATGAAACCTGCCGTTTAATGCGTGCATTGACACTGGTTTGGGCAGTCAGTTTTTTTTAATCAAAGCGCTGATCGATATTTGTTAAAGCACCAAGAGCACAATTAAGTCTTGTGTGCGATAGTAACAAACAAACAAACAAAACATAAACTTAAAGCTAACAATTTTTCATTGTATACTTTAAAAATTGGGGAATTAACCATTTGTTCATTTATTCATTTAACGTTAATATAGTAAACATGATTTATGTATCAAAGTTGACCACATACTTATTGGGTATTAAGTAATTTGAGAACAAATGATCGTAAACTCAATCAGGACCAAGTATCAGGAACATTCTCAATTTTTGAGCTCTACTCAGAAGATGTGATTTGAGTTTCCATTAAGCTGAGCACTGAGAATGTGGGTAAGCTCACAAACAATATTGTATCTCGAATACCCAGGAATAACGATGTTGTCCATCCCGGGAAAGGTGTTTGATCAAATCCTGCAGAACCGAATGACAAAGTAGACCCGCACCTCCGTGACCAACAAGTCGGCTTCCGAAAGGAGAGATCGTGCACAGATCAATCGTAACCCTGCGCATCATTCAGGAACAATCTCTGAGTGGAATTCGCCCCTGGACGTCTTTTATATCGACTATGAGAAGTCGTTCGAGAGAGGCAGTACTGAGACACCAAGAAAAGATCACCAACATCATCAGCAAGTCTTATGAAAGACGACCTGCAGAATCGTTCATGGAAGACAACCCGCCGACGCCTTTGAAGAGAGAACCGGAGTGAGGCAAGGCTGTTAACATTCACATTTCCTGTTCATGCTGATTATAATTTATCCATGAAGACCTCGATTGAAAAGAAGCGAAACGGAATCCAGTGGACACTCTGGAAACAGTTGGACGACCTCGACTTTGCCGACTATCTGGCTCTTCAAGTTGTTCAAGACCAATGCTTTCAATGACACATCCATCACAGTCCAAGGCGAGCTGCTGGACGAGGTATACATCTTCACCTATCTCGGCAGCATCATGGACAATCATGCAGGGACGAATGCAGATGTCAGAACCCGCATCGGTACAGCACGAGCAGCCTTCTTTCAGTTGAAGAACATCTGGGGATCCAGCGCGATTGACATCAACACCAAGATCAGGCTCTTCAATACCATCCTGAAGCCAATAATCGTATATTGAGCAGAGACCTGGAGAACCACCGTCACCAACATTAGGAAAATCCAGGTCTTCATCAACACCTGCCTCCGGAAGTTCCTCAAAATCCGCTAGCCAGACAAAATCACCAACGCAGAATTATGGATAAGAACAAAGCAGCAGTCAGTTGAAGAAGACATCCTTCAGAGACGTTGGCGATGTATAGGCCACACCCTTCGCATGCCTGCATCGTATACGACAAGGTAAACTCTCACCTGGAAACCCCAAGAGAGGAGGAAGTCAGGGCGGCTTAGAAACACCTGGCGCCGAAACCTGGATGCAGATGCTCAGTAGATGGACAAGACGTGGGGCAGCTTGAGAAACTCGTCCAGAGCCGAGACGCCTGGAAAAAGCTTGCTGGCGGCCTTTGTCTCAGACGGGACCACATGCGATGATTAAGAAGAGATGCGTTTAAAACTCTCAAACTCAGCATTTTATAGACTAAGTTCAAAATAAAACAAATATGCGATAAATCCCCTTTAACACGTACGGTAAATACATGCGACACACATTGTGATATTTTTCTTACGCACATTGTTGAGTCATTATCTGCATATTTACAAAATGTTATCAAAGTATCAAGCCAAATAAAGTTATAATACTAATGAGACATAGAAAGGCATGTAGTCATAATAAATAAATACACGATAATAATAATGACAATAATTTACCTGCAAAATATATTTATCTAAACAGCAACAGTGGGCGTTATCCCAAATCAAAAGTACACTACTACTGCGTGATCTTAGTAAGGTCCCATGATGCAAATTAAAACGGTGTAACCGTTTCGGACACCGCTAGAAAATTAACAGGATTCAAAATAAACGTGAGATAAACTCAATCAGTATTAATATCTGAAGTGTGATTAAACCGATCATATACCGCACCATGGTTTCAACACTTATAAACCAAATACATGTACTAGTTATTTATTTAACATTATTTAGATACGAATTTGTCCGACAAATTCAACATTATTTAAAATACATTCGTCGTACTCGCAAGCTAGAATTAATTAGAAGATAGGTTAGAGTTTTGCGATAATGATATTTTTATTTTAAAAACACTTTTAGTGGTATCACATTGAAACCTAAAGGGTAATTTGATCTTTTTTAGAGAAAGTGCGATGCACAAGAACAATAACTTGTTTTTACAAAGTACGTCGTTTGTTTATTATTGTACTTGAATTTTATCCGGAGTATATAACACGAACTATGAGTGATATCGACTAGAAAGTTCATTTGTAGATAGGCATCAATAAGGACAAGTGCAGTGCAGAAGAGCCATAAGTCTTGCTTCCATGTTTCAGAGTTATTGCCCTTTGCAGCTTGTTTACGTAAATTTGTCCGCATAATACCACCGAAACTATACGAGTTATCAATTGAAACTCCATTGTTAAAAATATGTTATAGAGTTAAAATACAGTGCAAAAGAACCATACGTTTTGCTTCTATGTTTTAAAATTGATGAAAGGTAAAACCCTCTGATATTTTTTTCATTAACATTTTGACCGGTGTATATATTTTATAATGTAAGACGTATCAACTTGAAACTTCATAAGTTGATAAATTTCATTAAAGGAAAGTGCATTGCACAAGAGCCATAACTCTTGTTACCATATGTTAGAATGTTTGCCCCTTTTTAGATTTATTATAATCTGTATCACCTGAAAATGACTAATGGGGATTTAGAGAACAACACGGCCGGTAATCACGGGCGCCACCTCTTTTTTGCGATGCATTAATAAATGAGCCAATGCTACTTCCGAGGTGGCGCCAAAGATTGGATGTTTTGAAATTTCAGGGATAATTCTTCGGGGTGAGAAGGTTTTATATGCTTTTCCAACACATTTCGCATTATTTTAAAAAATCGGGCAATGCAGTGCGATTCAGCGAAGATTTATTTATCCACAAATGTACAGAAACATATAATAACAATCCATTTGGAAACGTGATGACTTTTATAAGTTGAGGCGTGGTGAAGTTTTTTAAGAAAATCGATGTATTTTTCTTGTGTGACGAGCAAATTTACACCCAAATGAAATCGCTAACGACATCAAAACATTGCTTTGAACATGTTCAAGTTGCTGATGCACAAAAACATCGGCTTCTTGTCCAGCTAATAGATAATTTTGCATTCTTCCAAAAGAGATGGAGCCAATGCCAATTTTCAGCTATTGTAATTTTCAGAACCGACCATACACTTTTTGTGTGGTTTTCCAGATTGAGTGTTCGATCTTTTTTCTTAATTCATCCATAATGAAATATAATCGAAAAAAGTAAAGTCTACATAATAACGAAGAAACATGTGCTGAAAGGAGATTTTGAAGATTTCTGTCATTGCATATACTATAAAACTGGAAGGTAACTTGCGTACAATAATAAAAAGGTTAACGATTTAAGACCCAGCTATCCTTATGTTTTGGAGATATTAGTGGGAACAAACGACATATTTTAGCCTTATTAAGATTCGTAGACCTTTACCATTTCACAGACTAAGCATTCGGATTAGGGGACGAAACTCATAGTTGCAAGCAGAAGTAATCTTTTAATTATTTCGTGAATTATCTTACTTTTTAAAAAACATTTTATGTAGAAGATATATTTTGAGAATGTTGAAAATTAAGTTATTGTATTTATTCAGTATTACATTTGTGTGGTTACATGTATATCGTACAATATGTTTTATTCAGGTAGCTGACTTCTTAATTGAGTTGGTTACTAATATATATTTACAGCTTTACATCTTGGATTTTTTTTAGAATGTATATATGTTCTGTATAGATTTGGGTTTACGTATTTACGGTGAACATAACAAATATATGAAAAAGGAACATTATCTTTCAACACTGTAAGTCATGTGATGTTTCATATATCGTGCATTGGCGCCACCTCCTGTCATTAGCGCCACCTCCTACGCATTGGCTCTATCACTTTTGGAAAAATATATAATTATCTATTATATCTACAAGAAGCCAATTTGTTTGTGAATGCAGCATCTAGTATATGTTGAACGTAATCGTAACATGTCATTAGCGAATTAATCGGGTGGGAATTTGCTCATCACACAGGCAAAAGACATCGATTTGCTTTCAAAAACTCCACCATGCCACAACTTATAAAGGTCCTCACGTTTCCAAATGGGTTGTGATTGTATGTTTCTGTACATTTATGGACGAATTAATCTTCCCTGAATCGCACTACATTGTTTGATTTTTAAAATAATGCGAAATATGTTAAAGAAAGTTATAAAACCTACTCACCTTGAATAATTATCCGTGAAATTTCAAAACATCCGGTCATTAGCGCCACCTCGGAAGTAGCATTGGCTCATATATTAATGCATCGCAAATAAGAGGTGGCGCCCGTGATAACCGGCCGTGAACAAGGGTCATGACTCCTGCTTTGTTATTTTCAGAATGTTTGCCCATTGGTAATTATAAGGCTTTGGGTGTGTCTGATGCATATCTTGAAAACCAAGAGAGGTATTAATTTGAAATGGCATGGGTATATAGCTATTATTGAAGTTGCAAAGCAAGTGTTCTTAAGGAGAATTACAACTCTGTAATTCCTATTAAAACAAGTTATCGCATTGTTGACGTTTTGATCAATGATAATTGGATACATGATCGACAATTATAATTCATCTGTAATTTAACAGTGTGATTAATCTCCAAGAAAAACGTTAAATGATATTTTAAGTGCATGGCATAGATATCCTTGACATGTGTTATCAAATAAATTATAATGTTCAAACAGGCCACACAAGTATAAATTCGCGCAACAATGAAGAACGAGATACGTGCATATATTCGTGGACCCTTATTGTTTACCATCATGATGTTATTAAATGTTGATATCATATCTAAAGTTAAACTATGTGGAGCAAGGTTGAATGAAGGACGCAACATTACATGCATCCTCTACATAGAAAAGAACGGAATAACATCCACTCGGGTCACTTAATACATCGATAATAAAGAAAGGCTCATTATACGCTTCAATTTATGAAAATTATAGTTATAAAAAAACAAAGGCTAAATGCGAAGTTTAATAATATTTTATTACGGCTTCATATGTCGAAAAAAAATCATAAATATCTATATATAACTATTCACAACTGTAATCATTATCTAGATAAAATATGGGCACGTCCCATTTTCTCCCAAGTGGTCTTTCAATTGGCCACCTGATTTTCTCAAGTTGTGCATGCGCAATTTTTATCTGAGGTAAAAGTAATAAATGTATTCGATATTTCAAACTGAACATTTCTATAACATGACTATTACCAATTGCTGCAGATTAGCAATTAGCGTAAGTGGTTTATTCGTGACTTAAGCTTTATTTTGAAAGTGTCTTTCACTTTATTTTAGGACATTCGTAAGATGGATTGGTTTTCTCCTAATTACGATTTAGCGATTGGGCATACATAAAACGAACTACAGGTCTTTGTGTGGTGTTTTTTTAGAATTTTTAAAAATTAGAAAGAAGCCTTATAACTGATAGTATAGCCGTTGCAATAAATTACACATAAACATCGTTCATTCGAAGTAAAAATATATTCAATACGTTTCAAATGGTTTTATTTCGAAGTGAACACTGCGTGTGCCTTTCAAATAATGAATGTCATGTCCTATTTCCGGTTAAAGTTTATGTTTCAATTTCTTGTCGTGGTGTATATTATAAGTTATTCATAATATACATGTATAAGTTATGCTTTACATATGTTCAATGCTATACGAATTCGCAAGAAAGAAAGTCTCTTCTATCTATAAACACGACCTTTATTAGACCAATTCTTGTATACGCCGATGTGATCTGGGATAATATCACTGCACAAAATGAAAAAGAACTTGAAAAGATTCCACAGGAAGCGGCAATGATAATTAGTGGGGGGGAACACTCTTAACATCATACCAGAATCTTTAATATGACTCTCGAACCCTGATAAAAATAGGAGGACAGAACAAAAACGGAACCTCTTCTACAAGATGTATAATTCACGATCACCCGGCCATTAATTATTTTACAATTATGCCCTCAAGCGTTGGTGGAAAAAGGCTTATCCAATTAGTAATTCTGCGAAAATTCGCAATATTCCAAGTAAATATTAGCTTGTTTACGATCCTTCTTACCATCAATCATAAACTTGCGACTATACGATGGCGACAGTACGATATGACTATCGCATTGTCGCCATCGTACTATCGCACTGTCGCCATCGTATTGTCGCACTTTTCGCATTGTCGCCATCGTTCTCTCGCGTTCTCGCATTCTCGCACTCTGGATTGTAAATTATAACAACGATGACATTAACGGTATTCCGTAGGAACCTGTTAGATCGGCTCTTTCTCTCTCTGCTTTCAAAGCAAATGTAAAACACGATTAACACGAAATTGCCTTGAATTATTATGATGGTGAGGAGGCGTTTAATATTTTTCCTGCGTGTTTGCGAATGCATCGTAGTAGCTTAACTGAATACGTGTACGCGAAAAACAAATTAGAAAGTCCTTTCAAAGCCAAACTGAAAAATAAGCACAAAATTACCAAGCATTACTATGATGGTGAGGGGACGTTAAATATTCTTCATGCACGTTTGCGAATGCATTGTAGTAACTAAACTGAATATGTGTACGCAAAAACAAAAAAAGAAAGTAAATATTGTCAATTTTGTGAGATTAAAGATACATATCACTTTTTTCACTTGCCCAATATAAACTGAAAAAAACGCTATCCTATTTGACAATCTGTCTAGTTGCCAACACATAACTTTGCAGACACTTCCCTACGATGTCAAAGACGGATCATACGCAGCAAATTCATTAATATTCAAGCAAGTTCAGCCTTTCCTCTGAGATAGTAATATATTTAAAACTACTCCATCTCACGAACAGACCATATTCTGATTGTGATGCCCAATCCCACAATTGCGTATTATATGATCGCAACTTGCTTATTTCTTAAACTCTACGACTTTGGCTCTTTCCTACTACGATGAGCATATTAAAATGTAACCTGATGAATTTAAACTTACTGTTTTGTTTACTATCTTCATTATTCTGTTACAATTTTTGTATAATAACTTATATCATTTTCAAATTCCTATACTATAAACTTACACCTAGTAATATTAAACACTGATATAGTTTTGACGTTTCTATACATAATTGTATTTACAAGATAATTAGTTTTCACCATATCAGCAGCACTTCCAACTAACAAAAGAGAGACAATGCATAGGTCTCGAGCTTTTTTCTCAATTCTGTCAAATTGTACTTTGCTGTCTAAATGTTAAGCATATTATATCAACTGCATGTTTGTATTATATTGCTTATATGTGTCTTCAAATAATTATATAAATATTGTTTTAACCAAATACAGGTATTTTTGTTGTGCGGGATATATTGTTTGGCAGTATCACTGTGACGATGGAGCAAAAAGAACATACTGCACTTTGATTTTGATAAAAAATAAAATTCTAGATAAGTGTTGAGATTATTTAGAGATTCTCAGAAAACACCTTTTTTTTACATAGGTTTACATGTTTGTTGCGAACAAATAAACTTGTATATATGTATTCATCAGTTGCCTACCATTAACTAATTTACCCTTTTCGTGTAGTTTTTTTTTGTCTATTTAAACGAACGATGAACAAACTAAATATTACAGAAAAAATTAAATCATTCTAAATACAACAATATTCCTAAACTACTAAGCACGGCAGCCGCATGATCTGAAATAGAGCATAATAATTAAAAAATAAAATAATAAAAGTGAAAGTTCAGCTACCAATAGAAGAGCAACCTTATTGTAGCACATGGTCCTTTATCTAAGGCAAATAACTAATTGCCAAACAGTGCGACACAGCACAAAAGCACGAGACACAACACACATATACCTAACAAACACACAAACATATATAAAACTGAGGTCACCGCCTCGGAACGGTCAATGTACAAGTTAGTATCATATAAACAGATTCTGTTTTAAATCTAAGTACAAGAAATGTCACAACACTACCTATGACATCCTCTAAAGATTGTAAATATGACATAATTGATGATATGTCGGATTTTTAACGATAGATGTTTCTTTCTTCAAAGCACGCCCGTCGATTGGATGAAATTCTTTGAATGTCCGTTTTAAGATAAAAGTGAGCACTTCCATAGACAATTTACGTTCATTTAAAAATGTATTGTTGTTCTAAATGTTAATGATATCTGCATTACACTGTACTCAGATTAAAATAAAAACAGGTTATATCTCAAGCGTGTTTTGGTATCTCGTATGTAAGTTTCATAACTGCAACAAAAGTCATTTGAATATTTTACTGTCATTAAAGTATTTTTTTAAACTCGCTTAACTGTGTAAGGTTTAGTAAAATATATCGCGTTTTCAATAAATAGTTTTTAACAACACGTTTTTTTTCCATGTCGATACATCATTGTTGTCCTTGAGACAAAAAAAGAGAATTTTGGCTCGAAGCTCAGACTTTAATCGAAGAGGCAGTTCAGTCAGAAAATCCAGGATGTATTAGACAATATGTCCCAATTTTTCTCCCCAAGCCTTTTCTCTGCATTTTTAACAACAACATCAGCTGAATTCTGGCGGAATTCGTCATCGCAATGATATGTTCGTATTTTGTGTCTTGTGAAATCTATCACAAGGTTTTCCCTCATGATTGTGCGTGTTGAGAATAAATGTCGTGTACCATAATGAATAATCGTCGCCGTGTTGGTGTGCGCATCTACGTTTGTCACTACAGCTGCGTGTGCAAAGCCGTACTATGCATATTCAATAATCGAACCCCTCTCGTTATAACGTCTCACTAGACCACCATACGTTGGATAGGATCCCATTTCCAACATCCTGCTTGTATTGCCAACTTTAGCCCATTCGACTTAATGGCGGGATGTGTTGTAGAGCGTGTCATAACGTGTTTCGCTAATGCGTGCCCGTGCTCTATTAATTACAGTGGTTGCATCAAAAGTTCGAATATTATCGTATGTTACTTTTTTATATTATGGCAACTTAGGTTATATTCGAATTCTTCTTCTTTTATTGTTTTCTTTGTAAACAAAGAACTGTCGGCGTAATGGATCACATATACAGAGCTTTTTCTTCTATCCGTGGAGTCCACTTTGACGCTTGTAACAATACCTTCGTGATCATTTTCCCATGATTGGAAGACTATGGAGTCGCCAGGTTTTATTTGGTCGAACGTGTAGATTGAAGGCATGCTTTCTATCATACATGAAAGTGATACTTTTGAACATATCGCCTATTAAACATTATTGAATTATGTATTTATAATGGTGTAATTAAATTTTTCATATATTTCTTACTATACTTTAAAGGGTTTACGTCTACATATAAAATGATTTCTGCAGATGTAACATTATTTAATTACGTCTTGACTAGTGATATAATTTATGTAACTATTTAATGTTATACTAGAGTTTAATACAATAGTCTATTGTATTAAACTCTAGTATAACATCAACTCATCTCGATATAATACGCGAAATGTGCCTTCTTTTACTGGTTCTAATACCTGACCGTACTGTGTGAACACTTTTAAGAAAATACTTTAGAAGAACATCTAAACTTAGATTTATAACATTAAAACTGCAAAAGAGTACTTTGTTTAATTATATGCACAACCACTATATATTTTCTATTTATTCAGTTATTTTATTTTAATTTTGATAAGAAATTGAATTAAAAAAGCATCTCATATAAAAAACGAATAACCGTATACTAGTATAAAGGAATAATTCCACACGTAAAGATCAAACTAAAATTGAAGAAAAACGTTATTGAAACACATACGAACTCGGCTGACTATAAAATATATCTTGGATATTCAAAACAAAATATCCGATCTCTTGCTTGTGTAGCTTAGTAGTCGAATAACATTCCTCAGGATATTGATATGTTACCCATGCCACGAAAAAGAATATTTGCTACTTAATTTATAGAACGCTAATGTTTGTAATGATACTCTGCAATTTGTTAAGTAGAACTCCGTAATTTGTCTGCAAGAATACCCCTATTGTTTGAGACAGTTGTCTTTTCATTAACTTGAAATTATGCCAAGAATACCAGACACGATTCACTTGGTTAGTGTTGCATACATACACAATGCTGTAACATGCCTATCGATCTACGAAGTAGACATATTGTATAGCGAAAATATTCAAAAGAGAGATGTTAAAACTAAACAAAATAAGGTAAATTGTCAAAACAGTGCGTGTCCACTCTAAAACTTGACCATGCGTAGGATTTCAAAAACTATTATGCACAAAAGACTTGTCGCATCCAGGAACCACATTGCTAGTTTAATATGAAAATAAGTTATTGTTGTAAAAATGCAAAACTTAACCGTCAAGAAAGCATATCAAGTTTAAGGTCAAACATTTACTTACTTGAAATTGAGGTTCAGACTAGAAACTTTTAAACTATTGTGCAATATTGATCAATTTTAACCATGCACATCTAGAGCATGGAAAGTTTTGTTCCTCGGGTTATGATTTGAAAAAGGTAGACAAATATAATTTCAAATAATATGTGTTTTCCGTTATTGCGTTAATAAGTCTGCGAAGACTATGTGATCCATACGGAATAGCGTTAGGGTCATCGTGGTTACACATTAAAATCCAGATTGCGATAGTGCGATAGTGCGATAGTACGATGGCGACAATGCGATAGTACGATGGCGACAATGCCTTGGTACGATGGCGACAATGCGATAGTACGATGGCGACAATGCGACACTGCGACAGTACGATGACGACAATGCAACAGTGCGACAAAACGATGGCGACAGTGCGAAAGTACGATGGCGAAAACATTATAATACGATAACGAAAGTACGACAACGCGATAGTATGATGGCGACAATGCGATAGTCATATCGTTCTGTCGCCATCGTATCATCGCATTGTCGCCATCGTACTATCGCGTTATCGTACTGTCGTCATCGAATTTTCGCATTGTCGCCATCGTACTATGGCACTGTCGACATCGCACTGTCGCATTGTCGTCATCATACTGTCGCATTGTCGTCTATCACCTTCCGGTACACATGCGCACATCGTATGTTTTCCTAGACGGAGCCACTTTTAAAAAAAACTTTACAGTTTGGCATACCTTACATCAATACCCATTCTATTCTAAATAAGAATTCGATTTCATTATAACTGTAACCTCTTTCAAAGTACATCTTTATAAAGTCATCTATTTTTTCTGCAATAAGAATAGTGTGTGTACCGGAAGGCGATAGTCGACAATGCAGTAGTACGATGGCGACAATTCGACAATGCCATAGTGCGATAATACGATGACGACAGTGCGACAATACGATGGCGACAGTGCGATAGTACGACGGCGACAATGCGACGATGCGACAGTACGATGACGACAATGCGACAGTGCGACAATACGATGGCGACAGTGCGATAGTACGTTGGCGACACTGCGATAATACGATGACGACAGTACGATGACTATCGAATTGTCGCCATCGTACTATCGCGTTGTCGAATTGTCGCCATCGTACTATCTCATTCTCTTCATCGTACTATTGCATTGTCGCCATCGTACTATCGCACTATCGCATTGTCGAACTCTGGATTTTAATGTGGAACCTTTGTTGTTGTTGGCAGAGCTGAGTCTCGAAAGACTATGCTTATGCGCTCTGTTTGTCACTTCTTGGGGCAACGCCTGCTGTGACTTACCAGGCCGATGTGGGCGTGGCAGTCCTTGTTGCACAATACGCACACAAAGGGGCTTGCAGTCGGGGGGATGGCGGCGCGCGCTTTTCGCATGCTTCTCTTCTGAGTTGCATGTCCGGATCTGCTTTTCTCAGCTGCCTCGATACCTCTGTGTATAGACTGTCGCCAAGAGGTGCGATCCTCGGCAATGGTCTCCCAGGTATCTGCTGTAATGCAGCAGGCTTTGAGGTCCCGCTTGCAGGCATCTTTGTACCTGAGAGCTGGGCGACCTACGGGTCGCGTGCCAGTTGCAAGCTGGCCATACAAGACGTCCTTTGGTAGGCGTCCATCCTCCATTCGGCGCACGTGACCAAGCCAGCGGAGGCGACGTTGAGCTAGTAGGGCATACATGCTTGGGATCCCAGCACGTTCCAGTATGTCACTGTATGGGATACGATCCTGCCACTTTATATCCAACAAGCGCTTTAGGCAACGCATGTGAAACGTGTTGAGGCGGCGTTCATGTCGCATGAGGGTCGTCCATGTTTCGCTACCGTACAGCAGAGTGCTGAGGACACAGGCCTGGTATACCCTGGTCTTGGTCTTCTCTGTCAGAAGCTTATTTTCCCAGACTCTCTTTGTCAGTCTGGCCATGGTAGCTGAAGCCTTTGCGATGCGCTTGCTTAGCTCGGTATCGATGGACAGGTTTCCGCTGATGGTGGAACCAAGGTAGGTGAAGTCATCCACCACCTCCAGGGTATAGTCCCCGATCTTAATGCAGGGTACGTTGCTGGCATCCTGGCCCATGATATTAGTCTTTTTCAAGCTGACAGTAAGCCCAAATTCTGAACATGCTGTAGCGAAGAGGTCTATGAGTCTTTGAAGAGCCTCTTCTGTATGCGTGGCCAGGGCAGCATCGTCCGCAAACAGCATCTCTCTGACGAGGACTTCGGTCACTTTTGTTCTGGCCCGTAAGCGAGCGAGGTTGAAGAGTTTTCCGTCGGACCTGGTGTGAATGTAGATGCCATCAGTGGACGAGTCAAAAGCATACTTCAGCAGCATCGAGAAGAAGATACCAAACAAGGTAGGTGCAAGCACGCAACCCTGCTTGACACCGCTGTTGATGAGGAATGGCTCTGAGGATGACCCGTCAAAGACGACAGTTCCTTTCATGTCTTCGTGAAAGGATACCACCATGCTGCGCAGCTTGGGAGGGCAACCAATCTTCTCCAAAAGGCGGAACAGTCCGGGTCTGCTGACCAGGTCGAAAGCCTTAGTAAGGTCGATGAAGGCCAAGTAAAGAGGCATACCCTGTTCTCTGCACTTTTCTTGGAGTTGGCGTACAGTAAAGATCATGTCGGTGGTAGATCTGCCGGAGCGGAAACCACACTGAGACTCGGGGTAGATCCTTGCTGCAAGGGTCTGGAGACGGTTTAGGACTATGCGAGCAAAGACCTTTCCAACCACGCTCAGCAGAGAGATGCCTCTGTAGTTGTTACAGTCACTCCGGTCACCCTTGTTCTTGTAAAGGGTGACTATGGATGCATCTCGCATGTCTTGTGGCACTGCTCCTTCCTCCCAGCACAAAAGCAGAAGATCGTGCAGTGGCTGGAGTAGGGTGGTCTTCCCGCATTTGATGGCTTCAGGTGGGATGCCGTCACTTCCTGGGGCTTTGCCGCAGCTCAGCGAGTCGATTGCTTTGGCAAGTTCATCAACAGTGGGAGTGGCGTCAAGCTCTTCCATTACGGACAGGTCACTGATGGCGTTGATGGCGGATTCGGTGACAACAGTTACATTAGAGTAAAGCTCTGAGTAGTGTTCCACCCATCTCCTCATCTGGTGGTTGAGGTCAGTAATCGTCTCCCCAGTGGATGACTTGAGTGGGGCGGTCTTCTTGACTGTGGGGCCAAATGGCTTTTTAATGCCATCGTACATGCCACGCACATTTCCGCAGTCGGCTGAGCGCTGGATGCTCTCGCACAGCTGCAGCCAGTAGTCGTTGGCGGAGCGTCGGGCTATAAGTTGGGCATTACTTCGTGCCGTCCTCAAAGCTGAGAGCGTCTTCTCGCATGTTGACTTTCTGTAGGCGAGGAGAGCTGAGCGCTTGGTAGCAAGGACAGGTTCAAGTTCTTGGAGATTGGCGTTAAACCAGTCAGGATTCTTTCCCTCCTTCTTACCAAAGGCGGCAATGGCGGCATCGTAAATGGTATCCCTGATGGACTTCCATCGTCCCATGGCATCCTGCTCCGGAAGGTCTTTGAGGGCATTCTCAAGGCTGTTAACAAATTCCTCCCTGCGCTGGCAATCACCAATCCTGGCTATGTTGATACGAGGCCGATTGGGGGAACCACGATGGCCCTAACGGTATTCCGTAGATCCATGTGGTCGGTCACATTTCATCGCCAGGGGCATGGCGCGGCCAGTATATTGACCAAGGGCGTGACTTTAACAGACTTTTTGGATGACCATTATACGAGGTAACGTACCAAATATTACATGTTCGGGAGAATGGCGTTTTTCGAAGCTATTTTATATCAAATTTGCAAGATTAAATCAATAAATACAGCAAAAAACACGAACAAATCACACACAAAATGAACAAAAATTGGGTCAACGAACTCGAACCATCAATACAAAGCCTGTGGGGTTCAACCCCCGTTTGATGAAGCTAAAACCTACACTTGGTCCAGAGTTATTCTCAAAACCTTAATACTTAAATAAAAACAATCCAAATGTTATATAGCAATACAAGTGGGTATATTTCAATTGCATTATTATTTGACTATCCGGTTTTCGGATGCAGACCAGAGCAACATACTGTTTTTATTTGCCGAAGCACGATTGAATAAACAAAAAACAATTATTAACTTAATGTCGTCTTTGATAAATAACTTTAAGGACAAAGCATCATAAAGGGAAAGTATATTCGTACATAGTGTATTTATGGTTTGATGTATCAATACATTGAATACGACGTACATGCCAACCCGAAGCACGGCTGGTGACATGTTTACACAAATTGCGTTATCTATTATCGATTTTATATTCGTATGGCTATCGTTATGATAAAAAAATACTGTTAAAGCGGCTATACATTTCCTCGTAACATTTATTTTCCTATAACACTGAAACGACAGTCCGATTTGTTTAACACATCTTCACAAAGAATATATTTACAGGTGATATCTGAGAATAATTTGAAATATAATAAGGACCAATAAATCATAAGGATTGCAAACAATATGTTTGCGCTAAAATGAATAAAGCCGATAAGTAAAAGAAAATTAATAATGACATAAAGAATAAATATATAATGGAATATATTTAAACAATCAAACTATATTCATTTACACACATGTGTAAGTAAAATAACGCACGGATACAAACAAATGCAAACTCATTATTATTCGTAGGACTTTAATGTTCGTTGATTCCGTGTGTATACTGATCCACAGATTTAAGGTCCCAACGAATAATAAATCACAATGTTTATATTCACCTGACAATTCGCGCTAATCCTTACTATTCTCACCATGGACTCTTCCACGAATGGCAGTTTTATGCATTCATTTCCCTAGGATCACCTGGTTATTTTTGCGAATTTTGATAAATGGAAATAAATTATTTTACAGCAGTGAAGGAGGAGTTTAAAATTGACCTAGCGAAACCCGGATCCTGTTATGGAAATTAAATTGCTTACTCAAATATAAAACACGCACTAATATAATGTCGTATAAAAGTATAGGTTTTGTATTTTCGACATTGTAACTTACACATTATTTGTAAAGAAAAAACATCATTAATACAAGTTAAATTCGATGTGTTTTCACACACGAACCCGTTCAGCAAAGCAAACATCTATTTATTGAAGTGAGTCGATCACGTCCATAAAGTCCAACTCATATTTATCTAAATTTATAATTAAGACAAAATAGCCCTTTATGAATATCCAGACAACTCAAAACTCCACACTGCTTATACATGTATGAAAAACAGTCAATTGCAACGCCAATATTTCGCCAAATCACTAAAACCGTGTAGGATTCTTACAGTATACATTCCCCAATATTTATATACACTATGTGCATTACTTGGACACCAATCCCTTTCGACTCCACTAAGAACACTCACACACCATTTCTTGAATAATGTCGACTCCACTAAGAACACTCACACACCATTTATTGAATAATGTCGACTCCACTCAGAACACTCACACACCATTTATTGAATAATGTCGACTCCACTAAGAACACTCACTCACCATTTATTGAATAATGTGGACTCCACTAACAACACTCACACACGATTTATTGAATAATGTCGACTCCACTAAGAACACTCACTCACCATTTATTGAATAATGTCGACTCCACTAAGAACACTCACACACGATTTATAGAATAATGTCGACTCCACTAAGAACACTCACACACGATTTATTGAATAATGTCGACTCCACTCACTCACCATTTATTGAATAATGTCGACTCCACTATGAACCATTTATTGAATAATGTCGACTCCACTATGAACACTCACTCTACATTTATTGAATAATGTCGACTCCACTTAGAACACTTACACACAATTTATTGAATAATGTCGACTCCACTAAGAACACTCACACACGATTAATTGAATAATGTCAACTCCACTAAGAACACTCACACACCATTTATTGAATAATGTCGACTCCAATAAGAAAACTCACCCAACATTTATTTAATAATATCTAACCACTGACAAGGTTTGTCAACTAGCCTGCATGATATCTAAGAGAGATTAAACGCATATAAATCGCATATGAATTCAAAAGTCACCTCTGACTCTGTGTCTTTTTTCCCGTTTCCGTCAGCCGTCTCTTGTACTTCAATACACGATAACGAAAACGTTTACAAGTACAAAATGTATTCCATACGTGTACTCTTAATGATGGGTTGAAATCGTTTATTCTAGGTTTCCAGCTATTTCACACGTGGAAGTCGATTCATATCTGTTTAAGATATATACTATTTTAGTTCCTTCATAAAGTCTTGTTTTACAACGCACACAATGCTATGAAGTTAAAATATGATCATTTATTTCGGTGAATCCAAAAAATGTGTCAAGGTGATTTTGAACACCAAACGTCTTTGACATTCGATTTATCGTGCTCGTCGTACGATGTTGACACTTGTGTTGTTTTATACAAACACACATATTTAATCAGGGGTTTAATTGAAAAGACATTGTAGGCAGAAATTCCAGGATTTGTTGCCCATAATACTCCAGTTTTGCTCGCCCATCCTTTGTTCGGCTTTTGTAATAACAACGTCGGGTGTATTATGGTTGAACGCTGGGTCACAACGATATATTCTAAGTGCCTGCGTTTTGAAATCTATCTTTACGTTGTCTTTCATGACGGTTCGCCTACTAAATATCCCTTGCGAGCCATAATGGACAACGGTCACCATATTGTCCTCCGCATTCACCTCTGTCACCACACCTTGGTGACTGATTCCGTAATACGAGTATTCGAATATGCAGCCTTCTTTTAAGTCGTGCCTACTGTATGCATTATACAGTCGCATTAGCCCATTATGTTCTGTGTATGTCCTAATTTCAAGCATTCTGCTATCATTTCCAACCTTTGCCCACTCCACTAAATGGCTAGATGTGTTGTTGAAAGCATTATGACGTTGTTCACCAACGCGCGCTCTGGCTCTTTCAATGGTCGTCTGTGCAACAAACTGCTGTACTTTATACACTTTCTTTGAAACGTTTTGCTGGTTAAGATCAAAGAAGAATCTCTCCTCTTTGATTGTTCTTGTGATCTAGAAATCGAACGCATAATGTATCACATGAACAATTCCAAGTTTTAATACTGTCTTTGGGATCTGTCGTTACGCTTGTCACAATACCTTCATGCTCTATGCCCCAGTATTGGAAGACAATTCCATCGCCTGGCTCTATTTCGTTAACAGCGTTGATCTCCGCCATGTTTTTGTATTGTAAATATGAACTTTTACTTTATATTTGTTTCCGATCCTTAGGCTATGTCTCTCCAAACAGCGAGGCGCTGTAAAATCTGCAAATATATGCATAAACACATATTTGGACGGAACTGCATGTACTTTTTGTACCAAAATATCGTGTTTCTCTCAAAGTTATCCAAATAAGTAAAGAGATATATACATGTTAATGTCAGTTGGCAACGTGATAGTTATCGCACATAATGCATCATTCTATAAATAACGCTCACGTTTGAGACACAGAACTTAAGCAGGCGGTTTTTAAGCAATGAAAGCTTTTTACCAGAATATACTACGATTTAATGTTGAAATTGTAATTTTACTTACTTGTAAAATAAAATTCTTCATTTTTGCTCAGAATGTAGAGGTGCAATACATTGTTTGGTAAAATCTAGTGGGTTTATCTGCGTGTTTAAGTTACATCGGCCGTAGACAATTAAACCATTTTAAAGTTTTTCAAAAAAAGTTTGTAAATAAGAAAACATGTAGTTTTCTATAACGAAATATCAAATGTCTTTAAGTCCTAACAATACATGACATATGAAAAGGATCTGTATGGAGTACTGCGTGCATGTTTACGTGTTCCTTAGTTATTGCTAAAATAACCGTCATGTTGATACTCACAACGTATTATATCATTGTTTTTAATCGAGAATTATATTTATGGAATCGTAAATGAAATTTTGTGAAACATTTCCCCATCTGTCAGAATAAAATTTGGAACATTAATTTATTTTACATCATAACTGGAAATGATCAGATATGTCAAAGACTATAAAATACGAAGGAAACAATACAGTGTGATATATGCAAACATAACCCTCATGTTACACAACTCACAAGTATAATTAGGAATGATAAACTAGTATTTTGCAGGTGTGTAAACTAATACGAAACAATATGGCCGTACATACCTAAACTTCCTTATTATCCATATATGCAAAGAAACTTATACATTTTGCTTAAAAAGTTGGTTACAAAGCCGACACACCAAATAAATCTTACGATATTAAATTACCTTGTCCCTCGTTACTTGCGTGATATAATGGGCAGAAAATTAAAGTGTGTGCCTGCGTACGCCTTTTGTCTAAAGCAAGCAATCTCAAGTTACCGTTTGTTACACAATCGTCTTAATATCGTTCCATTTGTAAAGTTTGAAACCGTTATCAGTTACATTATAAACATTTTATCTATAATTGTGAACGCTTATCATACACTGTCTGTTAAAATTGTAAATTGCGCGACGAAGCATAGGCCAGATGCATTAAAAGTGGCACTGAAAATGTTCCAGATAAACATAAAGTGATACGTCAGCTGCCTTAGGTGGAGAGAAACCTTATTTTACAATGCGATCCATTATTAATGACAAGGAATAAAAGGCAAACCAGTGATGCGCAAAAACAAATGCACTAAACAAGACACACGTGAAATTAACAAACGGAAAACCATGAACAAAACTGTGGGCATCGTCTTGGAACGGTCAATGCTAAAGAACTTATTGGGTTTAAACCGGTTTTACCGAGCAACAAACTTTACACTTGGCCCAGCATTATACATTAAACATTTAGGGGCAAATCATAATTGACCGTATAGCATCACCATTCAAATTGAAAAGCAATAAAGAGTATTGAATAGCAATAAAGAGAAAACATTTAAATTAAATGTCCATTTAGCTGCTCAATGTTTATATGCATACCAAAGCACCAGAACCGTAATTTTCTGCAAGTAATGAAACAACCCGTGCAATACAAATAAGACACATCGTTGTACAGTTAAGAAATAAGGTTGTCTTAAAGGAGACAATGTGTAAGTAGAATGCTCTTACCATGAACATAATTATTTTTACAACTTATTGATATGGCTTTTTTTCGAAATCGAATGTATTTTTTTTTGTTTTGGAAACATATCAGGTTAGATAACTGCTCTCAGTTTATACCGGATTTGTGTCTGTTTTAACAGAGCCATCGTCCTCGTTTTATTGGTTTCGTTATTACTATATTAAATTAACGAGTGGAACTGTCGTAAGCACATCATGAGTTTAAGATGACAACAAAGGACTTACTATGAAAGATCCGATCTTTTCAGCTAAATACATGTATATGAAATAACCTTCAATTGTTTGAACGGATAGTGTGACGCGTGACTTTAAAGCAGATAGCAAAGCTCCTGAGCAGACTGCGCGATTTGCGCAGGCGTAAGACGTATTTTCTCATAACCATGCATGTGTTTGAACTGAAAACGTGCAAAAGGCACGCTTGTCCATCATAATAGTTCTCAATAATTGTTTGTCTCACGTGAGTTTGTTTACCTCAGTTTTAGACGAAGCTCATCTTTACCCAGGGGCGTAGGTAATGGGGGTGGGGGCAGGGGGCGCCCCCCCCCAATATGTCGGCTAGTCATCGTTATATAAATAAAACGTAAAATCCCAAACAAATCGCCGCCCCAAAACCAGTATTTTTGTAATCACGCGCCGTCAGTGCAGAAGCCATGTGTCCCCTCTCCGTCTGCTCTGAGGTTGCCAATAGTGATGTGTCAATATCCCATGTTAGGTGTCATAAACTAGGGGCCGGGGTAAATGTCATTGCGTTTATTGTTTTATTGTTCTTTTCCGTGATTGCACTGTCGTTGTTTTTATTAAGGACAGGCTTTTCTTTTAATTTTAATTGATCGCTTTAATTCAAAGGTAACTGCCACTTAACACAATTTTGAGTAAATATACGCGTGAAAAAACATTAATTAGTTTGAAAATATTTTTGTTTTTTAAGTATAACAGTTATTATTTGATTAGAAATCATTGAAACAATAGCATATATCGATTTGTTTTATGTTCAAAATGAGTATTTCTAGTCAGCCTCGAAATTTTGAGTTTCCTAAGCGTACATTCGGGAAGAAAAAGCCAGAACAGTGTTCATTACCATCTAGTTGGTTTGTTTCTCATACATGGCTCCACTACGATGAGGTATGTATATAAGTATTAAATTTTAATTTGCGATCATTCTTATCTTTTATGAACCTAACGTCGATCTAAATACAAACGAAATTTAGAAGAAAAAAAAGACACAACATACAAATATTACTCGAATTGTAAAAAAATGTGTTGCTTAATAATGTTTTTTATTATTATCATTAATATTTAACACAAAATGTATTACAATGTTATTCTTTTCAGAGCCGAATCCTTGCGTTCTGCAATCTCTACATGTACATTGCGGCCAAGAAGACGGGCAAGATCGGCAATACGAAGGTGGACGGCAGCTTCATCAGTGACGGCTTCTCCAACTGGAAATCGGGTACCGAGAAGTTCCGGAGCACGACGAAAGCGAGTGCCACAAAGAGTCGGTCGAGCGACTGGTGACGCTTCCAGCCACTACGCGTGACGTGGGAGAGACGCTGTCAGCGGGGCACGCTAAGGAGAAGACCGGAAGCAGCTGCTGTAAATCCTACGCAGCATACGGTTCCTCGCACGCCAGGGCATCGCGCTACGTGGGCATGACGACGATGAGGGAAACTTCATGCAGCTGCTACAACATCACGGGGAGACGGACAGCTCCCTCCTCGCGTGGCTGGAACGGAAGCAGGACATGTTCGTCGCACCTGATATCCAGAATGAAGTACTCCAGCTCATGGTTCCCCCAAAACGCACCATATTAATTGTAATTGTATTTTTTTTCGGAACCACGGGAGAGGACAACCCTCTCAAACGAACCCCTTTATGTTTCCCAGTACAGAAACTGGACCGCCCCCCCCCCCTCATGTTTGGAGGTTATCTACGCCCCTGTCTTTACCCTTCGTGATATCATCAATGAATGGTGAGAATTCTATTTTATTATTTAGTTTCTAACAAATACCATCAAAAGTTCCTATTCAGCATCATCTCTCAAAATACTATTACCATAAAAACGTAATCACAGCTGTTGCAGATATATTTTACTGAATGAGTCTTTAGAAAAGTACAGTCGAGCCAGAATATTAATATATTCTAATATTTACTTACCATGAAAAGGGGAAAATCATTTTTGATTTTTTTAGGACCATTTTAATCTAGATTTAAACTAAGAATACACTTTGAACACAGAAAAAATAGTGCTCTGTATTCATTAACTTAACGTAAATGTTTCATATTTATATTCAACACTTTGTCGTTGATAAAATCGTGTAAACTATTCGATGCAATCGGATAGCCACCGAACAATGTAATTTTACAAATACGGTTAAGTAAAAAACAAAGTGAGTTTAATGCATTGCCTAAAAAAAAAAAATATACATACACACAATTTTGTTGAATGCATGAAAACCTTTTTAGAATTGATTTAAAGCTTTGGTATATTTATCAGCTTTCCTATAGAAGGGCATTAGATTCTTCCTCTATGGAGTATTCTCCAGTCCAACCTAGACGTACCACGAGGATAGTCATAGTAAAACCAATGATCATTATTCGTTAGATTTTTTTTCTGCAATTGACCGAGTTATATAACTTTCAATAAATACTTTTACAGATCTCATACTAGCAATAAAAGTTAAATAGACATAAGTAACTAGAAATGCAAACCTTCAAATGTGTGTCCAATGGATATTCTTGGCTACAAGCTTTATAATATGGAGTTTAATCCTAAATCCACCAATACGAATGTTCTGTAAATATTTAAAACGGTAGGCTCTAGCAAAGATCATATATCTAATCCCTGTCATTATTATCTGTCATTTGCTCGATAAAATATTCATGGTATGCGGTATTTTAAAAACTGTTATCGATTTATGTTTAAGATTGCCCGTTATGGCATGTCTATATGTAATAGTATATTGAGACCTAAGGTTTTGTGAAATAAAACAGCTTTAATTATAAAGTAGAAAACGGATTTTATTCATTATCCACATATCATGAAGTTTACTTTTTATTATAAAAAAAAGTTAACAAGGTCAGTAATATCTCTTTTGTATAATGTAATGTATGATGTTCAATGAGATACGTTAGATATTATTTATACATTTAAACAAAGTGAAACTCCATTGGCATCGACTGGAGATCAGTCATGTCATCACTACAGGGTCCTTAAGCTTGTGTAGCTTAGTATTCCAATAACATTCCTCAGGATATTGATATGTTACCCATGCCACGGCAAAGCATATTTGCTACTTAATAAATAGAACGCTAATGTTTGAAATGATACTATTCAATTTGTTAAATAGAACTGCGTAATCTGCCAGCATTAATACTCCTATTGTTTTGAGACAATTAATGTTTTTCATTAACTTGAAATAAGGCCAAGAATACCCGACACGATTCACTTGGTTAGTGATGAATACATGGGCAAAACATGTACCAAGCCTATCGATCTACGTAGATTGTATAGCGAAATTATCTCAAAAGAGAGGTAAAAACTAAACAAACTAGAGTAAATTTTCAAAATATTGCTTGTCCGCTCTTAAACTTGACCATGCGTAGTATTTCAAAAACTATTTTGCACAAAAGGCTTGTCGCATCCAGGAACCACATTGCTAGTTTAATATGAAAATAAGACATTGGTGTTTAAATGCAAAACTTAACCGTCAAGAAAGAATATCAAGTTTAAGGTCAAACATTTACTTACTTGAAATTGACGTTCAGACTAGAAACCTTTAAACTAGTGTGCAATATTGATCAATTTTAACCATGTACATCTAGGGCATGGAAAGTTTTGTTCCTCGGGTTATGATTTGAAAAAGTTAGACAAATATAATTTCAAATAATATGTGTTTACCGTTATTGCGTTAATAAGTCTGCGAAGACTTTGTGATTCATACGGAATAGCGTTAGGGCCATCGTGGTTACACATCAAAATCCAGAGGGCGACAATGCGATAGTGCGACAGTACGATGGCGACAATGCGATAGTACGATGGCGAAAATGCCTTAGTACGATGGCGACAAATGCGACAGTGCGATGACGACAATGCGACAGTGCGACAATACGATTGCGACAGTGCGATAGTACGATGGTGACAATGCGATAATACGATGACGACAGTACGACAACGCGATAGTACGCTGGCGACAATGCGATAGTCATATCGTATTGTCGCCATCGTATCATCGCATTGTCGCCATCGTGCTATCGCGTTATCGTACTGTCGTCATCGTATTATCGCTAGTCGCCATCGTACTTTCGCACTTGCGCCATCGTATTATCTCACTGTCGCATTTTCGTCTTTCGCCTTCCGGTACACATGCGACATCGTATTTTTTCCATTTGAGCCACTTTTAAAAATACTTTACAGTTTGGCATACCTTACATCAAAACCCATTCTATAACTTATTAAGAATTTGATTTCATTATAACTGTAACCTCTTTCAAAGTACATCTTTATAAAGTCATCCGTGTTTTTCTTCAATAAGAATAGTTTGTGTACCGGAAGGCGATAGTCGACAAGGAGATAGTACGATGGCGACAATGCGACAATGCCATAGTGCGAGTATACGATGACGACAGTGCAACAATACGATGGCGACAGTGCGATAGTACGATGGCGAAAATGCGACAATGCGACAGTTCGATGACGACAATGCGACAGTGCGACAATACGATGGCGACAGTGTGATAGTACGATGGCGACAATGCGATAATACTATGACGACAGTACGATGACTATCGCGTTCTCGCCATCGTACTATCGCGTTGTCGTATTGTCGCCATCGTACTATCGCATTGTCGCCAACGTACGATCGGATTGTCGTCATCGTACTATCGCACTATCGCATTGTCGCCCTCTGGATTTTAATGTGTAACCATATGGCACTAACGGTATTCCGTAGATCCATGTGGTGGGTCACATTTCGTCGCCAGGGGCATGGCGCGGCTACTATATTGACCAAGGGTATGGCTTTAACAGACTTTTTTGAGGACCATTATACGAGGTAACGTACTAAATATTACATGTTCGGGAGAAAAGCGTTTATCGAAGCTATTTTATATCAAATTTGCAAGATTGAATCAATACATACAGCAAAAGACACGCAACAATCACACCCAAAATGAACAAAAATTGGACCACCGTGCTCGATTCATCAATACAAAGCCTTTAGGTTTTACACCAGTTTGATGAAGCTAAAACCTTCACTTGGCCCATATTTATTCTCAAAACCTTAATTCTTAAAGAAAAGCACTTCAAATGCTATAGCAATAAAATTATATTTCAATTGTATTATTATTTGACTTTCCGGTTTTCGGATGCAAACCAGAGCAACATACTGTTTTTATTTGCCGAGGCACGCTTGAATAAACAAAAACAATTATTAACTTAATGTCGTATTTGATAAATAACTTTAGAGAAATAGCATCATAAAGGAAAAGTATATTCGTACATAGTGTATTTATGGTTTGTTGTATCAATACATTGAATACGACGTACTTGCCAACCCAAAGCACGGCTGGTTACATGTTTAACACGAATTACGTTATCTATTATCGATTTTATATTCGTGATGGTTATCATTATGATAAAAAAATACTGTTAAAGCAGCAATACATTTCCTCGTAAAACTTATTTTCCTTTTACGCTGAAACGACAGTCCGATTTCTAAACACGTCTTCATATAGAATATATTTGCAGGTGATATCTGAGAATAATGTGAAATATTATAAGGATCAATATATCATAAGGATTGCAAACATAGTTTTGCACTAAAATTAGTTAAGCCGATAAGTTAAAGAAAATTAATCATGACATAAAGAATTAATATACCATGGAATATATTTGAACAATCAAACTATATTCATTTACACACATGTGTTAGTAAAATAACGCACGGATACAAACAAATACTGCAAAATCATTATTATTCGTGGGACTTTAATTAATGTTGATTTCGTGCGTATACCGATCCACAGATTTACGATCATAACGAATAATTTATCACAATGTTTGTATTTTTAAGAACGAATTATTGCAGACATGAGCTACATTAATATCCAACGTAATCCTCTCGCACATCCAGCGTTTGTTTCGCAATCCAGATGCTACACAAAGGGGAGTATAACGCAAGTATAACATAGCCGACATTAGCCATTTCCAGTGAATCGCTAATTTAGTAAAGCTAAATCGATTCTGTTTAGTTAGGTAGAATAGTAAGGATTAGCGCGAATAGTCAGGTGATCATAAGGGTCCGTCTTTTGCAAGTGACTCACTCTTTCCACCGCGATTTATCGCGGGAAGGTATTACGAACACATCGGGAAATGACCGACGCATATTCCTTATTAGATTTATTTTGCAAAAAACCTCGAAATCTCGTGACCACGCAATAGTCATTAAAAACCCACGAAATTTCATGCCGACGAATAAAAATGATTTTGCAAGATTATATTATACAAAAATATAATCAATTACAAAACAAAAATTACGTAAAACAATACAAAATTTCTTGCTTAAAAACACATACACAAACAAATACACCTTCATCATGGACTCTCCCACGAATGGCCGTTTTATGCATTTATTTCCCTAGGGCCACCTGGTTATGTTTGTGAATTTTGATAAATGGAAATAAATTATTTTACAAAAGTGGAGGAAGAGTTTAAAATTGTCCTAGCGAAACCCGGATCCTGTTATGGAAATTATATTGCTTACTCAAATATAAAACGCGCACCACTGTACTGTCGTTTAAAGGTATAAGTTTTGTATTTTCAACATTGCAACTTAAATATTATTTGTAAAGAAAAAAACATCATAAATACAAGTTAAATTCGATGTGTTTTCACACACGAACCCGTTCAGCAAAGCAAACATCTATTTATTGAAGTGAGTCGATCACGTCCATATAGTCCAACTTATATTTATCTTAATTTATAATTAAGACAAAATAGCCGTTTTTGAATATCCTGACAAATCAAAACACCACACTGCTTATACATGTATCAATAGCAGTCAATTGCAACGCCAACATTTCGCCAAATCACTAAAACCGTGTAGCATTCTTACAGTATACATTATCCAATATTTATATACACTATGTGCAATACTTGGTCACCAATACCTTTCGACTCCACTAAGAACACTCACACACCATTTATTGAATAATGTCTAACCTCTGACAAGGTTTGTCAACTAGCCTGCATGATACCTAAGCGATTAAAAGCTTGTAAATCGCATATGAATTCAAAAGTCACCTTTGACTCTGTCTCTTTTTTCCAGTTCCCGTCAACCGTCTCAATAGCAGTCAATTACAACGCCAATATTTCGACAAATCACCAAAACCGTGTAGCATTTTTACAGTATACATTATCCAATATGTATATACACTATGTGCAGTACTTGGTCACCAATACCTTTCGACTCCACTAAGAACACTCACACACCATTTATTGAATAATGTCTAACCTCTGACAAGGTTTGTCAACTAGCCTGCATGATATCTAAGAGGTTAAAAGCATGTAAATCGCATATGTATTCAAAAGTCACCTATGAATCTGTGTCTTTTTTCCCGTCTCCGTCAACCGTCTCTTGTACTTCAATACACGGTAACGAAAACGTTTGCAAGTACAAAATGTATTCCATACGTGTACTCTTAATGATGGGCTGAAATCATTTATTATAGGTTTCCTATTTCACACGTGGAAGTCGATTTATATCTGTTTAAGATATATACTACACATGTATTTTAAATCCTTCCTTAAGTCTTGTTTTTAAAACGCACACAATGCCATGAAGTTATATAATATTTCGGTCAATCCAAAAAATGTGTCAATGTGAATTTGAACACCAAACGTCTTTGAAATTCGAGTTATCGTGCTCGTCGTACGATGTTGAGACTTGTGTTGTTTTAAACAAACACAAATATTAAATCAGGGGTTTAATTGAAAAGACATTGTAGGCAGAAATTCCAGGATTTGTTGCCCATTATACTCCAGTTTTGCTCGCCCATCCTTTGCTCGGCTTTTGTAATAACAACGTCGGGTGCATTGTGACTAAAAGCTGGGTCACAACGATATATTCTAAGTGCCTGCGTTTTGAAATTTATCTGTACGTTGTCTTTCATGACGGTTCGCCTACTAAATATCCCTCGTGCGCCATAGTGGACAACGGTCACCATATTGTCCTCCGCATTCACCTTTGTCACCACACCTTGGTGACGGATTCCGTAATACGAGTATTCTAATAAACAGCCGTCTTTTAAGTCGTGCCAACTGTATGCATTATACAGTCGCATTAGCCCATTATGTTCTGTGTATGTCCCAATTTCAAGCATTCTGCTATCATTTCCAACCTTTGCCCACTCCACTAAATGGCGAGATGTGTTGTTGAAAGCATTATGACGTTGTTCACCAACGCGCGCTCTCGCTCTTTCAATGGTCGTCTCTGCATCAAACTGCTGCACATCTTCATACACTTTCTTTGAAACGTTTTGCTGGTTTAGATCAAAGAAGAATCTCTCCTCTTTGATTGTTCTTGTGATCGGGAAATCGAACGCATAATGTATCACATGAACAATTCCAAGTTTACTGTCTGTAGGATCCGTTGTTACGCTTGTAACTATACCTTCATGATCTATTCCCCAGTATCGGAAGACAATGCAATCGCCAGGCTCTATTTCGTCAACAGCTTTTACTTGCGCCATGTGTTTGTATTGCAGATATGAACTTTTACTTATAGTTGTTTCCGATCTTTAGGCGATATCTCTCCAAACAGCGAGGCGCTGTAAAATCTGCAAATATAAGAAAAGCGATATATATATATGTAAATGTCAGCTAGCAAAGTGAAAGTATCTTATATATTGCATGTGTAGGCATCATTCAGCAAAAGATAGCCTTGTACCCGCATATAGTATGATTTGATGTTGCAATTGTAACTGTAGTAACTTATAAAATAACATTATTCATCTCTGCTTTGAATGTGTGAGTGCAATACATTGTTTGGAAAATTGTAAAGTTTATTTGCGTGATTAATTCACACCGGTCGTAGACAATTAACCCATTTTAAAGTCTTTGGATCGAAGTGGACCATAAACAAGTATTATTGAATCCCCAACAACACGTTCCACGATCGTCACATGTTTTTGACCAGTTGTAAATAATGAAGATATATTTATATATTTATTAACATTCTAGGTCAAACGCATATAACAATATCACAATACATAAGAAGATAAAAACATAGTACACCAATGGCATTCTGAAAGCTGTAATTATTAAATAATATATAAATAATTAAATAAATTAAATCTACATATTATAACAGTTATAAAATTAGTTATCAATTGAAATGCAATATTTGACCTATGGATAGCCCATTAAGCTAAAAGCTTATTTCACATGGGGTCCATTTAAAGTACACAAAAAATGATCAATTTGTTATATAATCTAACTTACATACATATACTTTGGTGTTTGATTGAGAGAAAACATTTGAATTACCCAGAGTTTTGTCTCAATCCGACAACTAAAACAATATTAACAAAAAATGTATAACATGACAAAACATAAATATTATTGCAAATATGGAAACATTTCAATTCAAATAGTATATATCACAGATTCCAATTGTTTCTATATCACAGTCATATGCTTATATCAATAATACAAATATATGTCCTCACTTCTCTCAGTTTGTTTGTCTTGTAGATGTTTTTTAACCATTCTTTCAAATTTGTTAATATTTTCAACTTTTTTGATGCCCTCTGGAAGGGAATACCAGTCTGTAGACCCAGAGTATTTGAACGTTTTTTTTTAAATAAGCATTTTTCACAATTGGTATTATGAAATTACTTTTATCAGATCTTGATGATTTTTCAAAGTTCTTGCTGAGATATGAAGGACATTTTCCATAATAAATTTTATGCATATGACTTTATTTAAGTTGTTTCACTCTGTTTCCCACATTTTATATTTTCAATTGTACAAAATCATCATTGGTAATGGAGGTTCTTGGTTCGTAATCTCTAATAAATCTGATAATTTTATTTTGCATAATTTGTAATTTTTTCGTTTGGGCTTTATTTAAACTATTGAACCAAGATGAACAACAATAATCAAAATGACATTGTAAAAGAGCTGAACTTAAAAGTTTTCTAGAATTAAAATCCAAACAAGTTTTGTGTCTGTATAAAAATTTAAGTTTTGCATTTACTTTAGAAACGATGTTATTTACAATATTATCACCAGAAAGAGTATCAACAATCTGAAGGCCCAAATACTTAACCTTTTTAACATTTTTTATCGTATGGTCATTACAATTTACTGGAGACACGTTCAGTTTGCTTACTTTTCGTATTGGCCCAAACATAATATACTCTGTTTTGCCGAGATGTAGTGACAACTTGTTATCCACTAGCCATTCAGAACAACATTCTAAAACATGACCAAGTTTTTGGGATATAAAAACAGGATCTTTATGACTAAATAAAATTGTACTATCATCAGCGTATAAAATAAGTTTGCATTCTTTGTCTATGCTTATAATCATATCGTTCACGTAACAAAGAAAGAGAAGAGGCCCTAAAATACTGCCTTGTGGCACACCACACGAAACAGGGTTAGAATTAGAGGAACACTTACCAATACTAACAATTTGACTTCTATCTGATAGGTAAGATTTAAACCAGGGAATTGATCGTATGCCCATAAGTTCTAGTTTTCCAAAAAGAATATTGTGATTAACTGTATCGAAGGCCTTTTGTAGATCTAACATTATCATTCCAGTATACAATCCTTTTGAGGTATTTAATTTAATAGAATCCAGAAGCTGAATAAGACAACTCTCGGTAGAATATGATTTTCTAAATCCTGATTGATGCTCATAAAAAATATTGTTTGACGTTAAAAAAGATTCCAATTGTATGTACACTGCTCTTTCTAAAAATAATGAAGTTACACTAAGTATACTGACTGGCCTATAATTTCCAACATCTAACTTACTATCTTTCTTGCGCAAAGGCTTAACCCTAGCTTGTTTAAAGTCACNTTTATACCTGTTCCTCGGCTATTGCTAAAATAACCATCATCCCATCGTATAATGTCAATGCCTTTAATCGAAAAATATAATTCTGGAATAGACAATGCAAGTTTGTGAAATATTTTCCCATTTGTCAGAATAAGATTTCGAAAGAATGGTGAGGGCGGATCACAAACGAACATAAATTTGTTTCACATCATAACATCATAGAACCAAATAATAAAACCTATAAAGGAAAAAAATGGCCGTAAATACATGTACCTGAACTTCCTTGTTATCCATGTGTGCAAAGGACATGACACACTTTGTTAAAACAATTGGTAACAAAACCGACAAACCAAATACACCTTAGCATATTTAATTACCTTGATTTCCGCTACGTGTGTGATATAATGGGCAAATAATACAAGTTTGTAACAATGAGTGCCTACGCCTTTTCGTCTTAAGCAAGCTATCTCAAGTTACCGTTTGGTGCAAACTCGTCTTAATATCGCTCCATTTGTAAAGTTTGAAACCGTTATCAGTTAAATTATAAACATTTTATCTAGCAATTTAACCGCTTATGAGACACTGTCTGTTAAAATTTAAAATTGTGCATCGAAGCTTAAGCACAGATGCATTAAATGTTACACTTAACATATTCCAGATACACATAAAGCGAAACTTCAGCTGCAGTAGAAGGAGAGAAACCTTATTGTACAATCCCTTATTAATAGCAAGTAATCAAGGACCAAACAGTGCTCCACAAAACTAATGCACTTGAAAAGACTCTCATGTGTCATAACAAACGCAACAAAATGAACAAAACTGGAGTCATCGCCTTGAAAAGGTAAAGGTAAAAGCACTGGGGTGGTTTAAACCGGTTTTACGGAGCTCCAAACCTTACACCTGGTACATAATTATTCATTAAACATTTCAGTTCACAAAAAATGGACAGTGTAGCATCACGATTCAAATTGAATAGCAATTACAGAGAAAACATTTTAATTTAATAACCATTTAAATGCTAAAAGGTTATATACAGACCAAAGCACTAGATCCGTAACTTTCTAGAAGTAATGCAACAAGCACTGCTATTCACACAAAAAAAACAATGAGAAATAATTAACACAATTAAGAAATAACGTCGTCTTTAAAGAGAAAATTTGCGAGTAGAATCTTCTTACCAAGAACATGAATATTTCTACAGCTTATTGATTTGTTGTTTTAAACGAAATCGAAAGTAGATTTATATTTTTATTTGGTTTCGATTTTGTAGAGAAATGTATCAGTATAGATAACTTTTCTCAGTTTCTACCGGATTTATAAATGTTTTAACTCTGTGGCCCCGTCCTTTTTTCATGGGTTTCGTTATTGTTATATTAAATTTACAATTGGGACTGTCGGAAACACATCATGAGATTTAGATTTCAACAACATACCCTTAAAGATCCGATCGTTTAAGCTTAATATATAAAATGACCTGTGTCATGCGAAAATGGGTCTTATGCCATACAATTTCATATGCATCTGCGCAGTCTGGTCTGGATCTAACTTGTCCGCTTATGAGACCACGAAATTGCGTGACTTTATAGCGGACGGCGAAGCTCCTGACAAGACCACGCGATTGCGCAGGCGTAAAACCTATTTTCGCATGACGCGGCTCAAATAAAGAACTTGCAAGTGTTTGAACGGATAATGTAACACAGCAACGCCTTGTCCATCATTCTAGTTTTCATAGTTATCCATAGTTGTCTGACTCTCGCGAGTTTGTTAACATCAAAATACAATTTTTACATTTTACTTTACTAAAATCAAAATACTTTTTTTACATTTTAAACATAGCACGTTTGACCCATTTGTGGTATTATCAACGAGAAGTGAGAATTACATTGTTTATGCTGTATTTTTTGATTTCGAATCAGTTGAATTCAGTGCGAGTCGTAGATTTTGTTTACATCAAATGTCATCAGCGGTTTCTAGGCACTATCAACTCTCAAAAAAATATAACAATTAAAAAAAATCACAGCTGTTGCTGATATATTTTGATGAGTGAGCCCATGGCAAAGTACAGTCGAGCCATTATATTCATACATTCCAATATTAACTAACTATGGAAAAATATTTTTTGATTTTGGTAGGTAGCATTAAAATCTAGATTTAAATAAAGAATACACTTTAAACACAAAAATATGAGTGCTCTGTATTCATCAAATTAACGTAAATGTTTCATAATTATATTCAAAACTACATCGTCGATACAATTGTGAAAACTATCTGACGCGTTCAGATAGCCGCAAAACAATCTTATTTGATAAAATACGGTTAAGTAAACAACCTAGTGAGTTAATTTTAATGCATGGAAACCATTTTGTTTATTGATTTAAAGCTTTCGTATATTTATCAGCTGAATGCTCAGGAGGCAATGCGAGTATAATCATTGAGTCACCTTAAGTCCACCCTACACGCACGACGAGAATAGTCATATTAAAACCAATGATCTTTGTTCGTAGATATTTCTTTTCTGCAATAGACCGAATTATATAACTTTCAACAAATACATTTACAAATCCCATACTAAAAATAAATATTAAATAAACATTTTAATAACTAGTAATGCAAACCTTGATATGTGTGCCTAAGTGGTATTATTTGCTACACGCTTTATAATATGGAGTTAAATCCACTTATACGAATGTCTTGTGAATATTTAAAACGCTAGGGTTAAGCAAATATCATACCTAATCACTCCTCTTTCAATTGCTTTGAAAATTCGTTTAACTATTCATGGTTTGCGGTATTCAAAAGACTGTTATCGATTTATGTTTAAAATTGTAATGGGTCACATTTCGTCGCCAGGGCCATGGAAAGTATATTGACCAAGGGAATAGCTTGAACATACTTTTGGGGGGACCATTATACGAGGTAACGTACCAAATATTACATTTGCGGGAGCTTGGTGTTTATCAAAGCTATTTTATATCAAATTAACTATATTTAATCATTAGATACAGCAAAAGACATGCAACAATCACACACAAAATAAACAAAATTGGGTCACCGCGCTGGAATAATCAATACAACGACTTTGGGGTTTAACACCAGTTTGACGAAGCTGAAACTTTACACTTTGCCCAGAGTTATTCACAAAACATTGATACTTGTAAATAAAAACAATCCAAATGTAATAAAATAAAGGAGAATACATTTCAATTTAATTTCTATTTGACTATCCGGTTTTCGGAGGCAAACCAGAGCAACAGAATTTTAATTTGTCGAGGCACGATTGAATAAACTAAAGCAAAGTATATTCTAAATCTTGTCTTCGATAAAAAGCCTTAGATACATAGCATCTCGTAACCTTCGTACATAGTGTATTTATGGTTATTTGTATCAATTCATTGAAAACGGCAAGCTCTGCGACCCAAAGCTCGGCAGCGGGTATGTTTAACACGATCTATAAAACCAAGTATCAATTTAATATTTCTCATGGCTGTCGTTGCGATAAAAATACTGTAACAGCAGCTATAAATTATCTCGTCACATTTATTTTGCTATTACAAGAAAACGACAGTCCGACTTGTAAACACATCTTCATAAAGAATATATTTGCAGATGATATCTGAAAATAATTTGAAAAATTATAAGGATCAATAAATCATAAGAATTGCTTACGATAGTTGTGCGCTGAAAAAATTTAAGCCGATAAGTTAAAGAAAAAATAATAATGAAATAAAGAATCAATATACACTGGAATATATTTAAACAATCAAATTATATTCATTTACACACATTTGTAAGTAAAATAACGCAGTGATACAAACAAATACTGCAAACTCATTATTATTCGTGGAACTTTAATGTACGTTGATTTCGTGTGTTTACCGATCCACAGATAAACGATCCCAACAAATAATTAATCACAAAGTTTATAGTTTCAAGAACGAATTACCACAGACATGAGCCACATAAATATCCAACGTAATCCTCTTCAAACGCCCATTCAGCGTTTGTTCCGCAATACAGATACTACACATAGGGAAGCACAGCACACTATTTAAATAGCTGCCATTAGCCATTTCCAGTGAATCGCTAATTTAGTAAAGCTAAATCGATTATGTTAAGGTAGAATAGTAAGGATTAGCGCGAATTGTCAGGTGATCATAAAGGTCCGCCTTCTGCAAGTGACTCTCTTACCACCGCGATTTAACTCTGGCAAGTATAACAAACTACGGAATACCGTTAGTGCCATCGTGGTTACACATTAAAATACTGAGGGCGAGAATGCGAGAACGCGAGAGTACGATGACGAGAGTGCGAGAATACGATGACGAGAGTGCGAGAATACGATGACGAAAGTGCGAGAATGCGATGACGAGAGTGCGAGAACGCGATGGCGAGAATGCGAGAGTGCGAGAATACGATGACGACAGTGTGACAACGCGATAGTACGATGGCGACAATGCGATTATACGATGGCGACAATGCAATAGTCATATCGTACTGTCGCCATCGTATTGTCGCACTCACGTCATCGCGTTCTCGCACTCTCGTCATCGTTTTCTCGCACTCTCGTCATCGTATTCTCGCACTCTCGTCATCGTATTCTCGCACTCTCGCCATCGTACTCTCGCGTTCTCGAATTCTCGTATGGGGCAAATTGTAGAAGGCAGTCGCCCCAAAAACTAGCAAAGTGATAGTTATCACGTATATTGCAAGTGTATGCGTCATTCTATAAATTATAACGCTCACTTTTGAGACACAGGAATTAAGCAGGCGAGTCAGAAGCAACAGATTGTCATTTACTCGCACATGTTTTGATTTTATTTCAAAACTTTAATTATAGTAACTTAGTAAATAAAATTCTTTATCTCTACTTTGAATGTATGAGTACAATACATTGTTTGGTAAAATGTTATAGTTGTACTTGCGTGTTGAATTTACACCGGTCGTAGACAATGAACCCATTTTAAAGTCTTTCAATCGAAGTGCACCATAAGAATTTATTATTGAATAATAATATTTTTTGACCAGTTGTCAATAATGAAGGTTTATGCTACTATAGTTCCGGCTTGCTTGTTTATTGCAAGAACGTATATTTACGCTGATATTGTCAACGGTGTACACATGGTATAATGTAAATAAGAAAACTTATAATTTTCTACAACGAAATATCAAATGTCTGTATGTCCTCACAACACACGACAAATGAAAAGGATCTGCGTGGAGTTCTGCGTGCATGTTTACGTGTTCCTCAGTTATTGCTAAAATAACCGTCATTTGTGATACTCACAACGTATGCAATCAATGTTTTTAATCGATAAATATATTTCTGGAATCGTTAAGGAAAGTTTGTGAAACATTTTCTTATCTGTCAGAATAATATTTGGAACATAAATTTGTTTCACATCATAACTGGAAATTATCATATATTTCGAAGAATATGAAGGAAACAACTATACAATGTGATATATGAGAACATAACCCTCATGGTACACGTATACAAGTATAATTAGGAATGATAAACTAATATTGTGCAGTTATGAAAACTAAAATGAAACAATATGGCCGAACATACCTGAACTTCATTGTTATCCACGTATGCAAAGGACCTAATACATTTTGTTTAAAAAATTGGTTACAAAGCCGAAAAACCAAATAAATCTTACGATATTAAATTACCTTGTCCCTCGTTACTTGCGTGATATAATGGGCAGAAAATTCAAGTTTGTAATAATGAGTGCTTACGCCTTTTCGTCTAAAGCAAGCAATCTCAAGTTACCGTTTGTTGCACACTCGTCTAAATATCGTTCCATTTGTAAAGTTTGAAACCGTTATCAGTTACATTTTAAACATTTTATCTAGAATTTTGAACGCTTATCATGCACTGTTTGATAAAATTGTAAATTGCGCGACAAAGCTAAGGCCAGATGCATTAAAAGTAGCACTGAAAATCATTAAATGTTCCAGATAAACATAAAGTGATACGTCAATGCAGCTGCCTTAGGTAGAGAGAAACCTTATTATACAATGCGGTCCCTTATTAATGGCAATGAATAAAGGGCTAAACAGTGACGCGCAAAACAAATGCACAAGACAAGACACACGTGAAATTAACAAACGCAAAACCATGAAAAAACTGTGGGCATCGTTTTGGAACGGTCAATGTAAAAGAACGTATGCGGTTTAAACCGGTTTTACCGAGCAACAAACTTTACACGTGGCCCAGCATTATACATAAAACATTTCAGAGCAAATCATAATTGACCATATAGCATCACCATTCAAATTGAATAGCAATAAAAAAAACATTTAAATTGAATGTCCATTTAGCTGCTTAATGTTTATCTTCAGACCAAAGCACCAGAACCGTAATTTTCTGCAAGTAATGAAACAACCCGTGCAAAATAGAAATAAGACACATCGTTGTACAGTTAAGAAATAAGGTTGTCTTTGAGGAGGCAATGTGTTGGTAGAATGCTCTTACCATGAACATGATTATTTTTATAACTTATTTATATGTTGTTTTTTTATCGAAATCGAAAGTATATGTTTTTGGTTTGGAAATATACCAGGTTAGATAACTGCTCTCAGTTTATATCGGATTTATCAATCTCTTTGCAGAGTTGTCGTTCAATTCTCTCACATACATTTGATCCAGCTGTGCTGGTTCCCGTCAAATCTCTGCGCGGAGGTTGTGGATTTATATCTGTTTTAACAGTGCCATATCGTCCTTGTTTCAGTGGTTTCGTTATTACTATATTAAATCAACGATTGAGACTGTCGTAAGCACATCATGAGTTTTAGATAACAACAAAGTACTTACTATTAAAGATCCGATCTTTTAAGCTCAATAAATGTATATGAAATAACGTGCAATTGTTTGAAAGGCCTGACTTTATAGCAGATAGCGAAGCTCTTGACCAGAATGCGCGATTGCCCAGGCGTAAGACGTATTTTCGATGCCACACCTGTATTCGTGACGAAGAAAATAACCCCGCATTTAAAGGGACTGTCCAACAGATAAAGCGTCGCAAGACGCGAAACGATATTTTGGGAAACTACCAGGATTGCTTATATAGCTAAAAAATACATCCGCTACATACATGAGCGTGGATGGTCGAGTGGTCTAAGCGGGTAGGTTTTTACTCCAGGACTCCAGGAATCCAGGGGTCAGTGGTTCGAGCCCTGTTTAGGGTTACTTTTTTTCCTTTTTTTATATTGTATCCTTGTTTTTTTTTTACTGGAGATTTTTAGTTCAAATGTTTAAATTTATCAATATAAAGCATTTAAAGCATTTAATGACAAGCTTCAATACATGCCGAAATCTGTTGGACGGCCCCTTTAATTCGTAACGTTGCTTTTTATTTGTGAGCGTTAGCTCACAAATAATTTAGAGGCAATTTTGAAATCAGTATTGGCTTAACTACGCTAGGAACCGTAACCCGTGACTGCCTGTGTGGATAACTGCAGTTAAATTATGCAGACGACGAATGCTAAACGCGTCTGCTCTAACCACCGCATGTGCCTGTTTATAGTTCCCAATGTACACTTCATAGTGTGTATGTATTCAAAAGTATTTATTGGCCAGTCTAGTGTTTATCATTGAAATCTGTACATATGCTGCTTTCATGGAAAACTGGGCTGAATGCATGTCAAATAAGATAAGCCTGTGCAGACTGATTAGCCGTATCAATGAGTTGAAGAAAAAAACGCATCTCGACATGTGCTTTAAGACACACTCTTTATAAATTTGAATGGGTTGTGGTCATTTCAAACTTGCGATATAAAAAGCTATAATATAATAAAAGATATAAAAAGCTATAACATAATGTTTAAAACTGAGTTGCGTCTAAGATTATACAACAGCGAACAAATTCAGTGCCTTCAGCGCTTTGATAATACTATTATATCTAGGCCATATATATATTCGGTAAAAACCTTTTTTCGATAACGTTCATTGCTTTCGGTTACATTCGAAATTTCGTGAGTTCATCATCAACATAGCAGAATCAGTAAATAAAAACTACATTGTAATTGTTTTTCAATAGAGTTGCAAACAGATAATCATGTCGGAACGTTTTTTACTTGAGTCTGTGGTGTTATTCACGGGAGATATAACCGGTGTTTGTACTTACTGTTTTTTAATTTATTTAGTGCTTTGATTTTCCATTCGGACAATTCCGGATCTATCCGGAAAAGGATAATTATTCGGTAATGTCCGAAAAGATTACTATGATTTGGTGTCATGCATGGATTTGCTTGAATCCTCTATGACATTTGTATTTAAATACCAGATTCATATAAAAATCAACACCATTATGGCGTTATTTTAATTAACGTATTCAACCTAGGCCGAATTTATTTAGAATCAATCTTTTATTCCGGAAATTACCGAAGAAGTGGCGGAATTTCCGCAGGCCGCCATGTTGTGTTTCTAGTGAGGTGAAGACTTTTGTAACGAAACAAAAATTCCTACACCCTGCAGTAACGCATTTCAAGCATTAATAGAAGTGAGTGTCAATAGATAAACCTTGCGTTTTACTTTGCAAAAACGCAGCGAGCATCTTAAAAACTACGCTGGAAGTACAAAATTCAAGTTAAACAAATGTTAGAAATAATGGTTCGTCCCCAGTGTTTTTCATAACTTGTATTTTATTTTAAATTTACTAGTTGCAACTATTCAATTCATTCTGTTTACATCTTTATTTTTTGTTCAAATGCCATGTTTGCCATTTTATTTGCAATTGAGTTATGTTAGTTAACTGAAAATACAATCATACTCAAAACAGACAAAGACTTCGAAACAACAAATATCATAGATAGCTACAGCATTTTTATAAATAACAAAAGAGGCTTGAAAGTGAAATCCGTCAATAGTGAGCAGTATAAAAACTCATTCTTTATAAAGAATGCGGTGACATGGAACCACCTTGATAATATGGCATGGGCACATACAATTGAGGGTTTCAAGACAGCCCTCCCACAGTGCTACTAAGCACTCCACACCCTGTCCCTACGCTGTAACAGGCCCTGCACTGTACAGAAGCAGAAACTTGTAACAGTCAAATCTGCCTTCATAATTGCAGAGAATACTTACACGTGTTGTTTTCAACATTCATTTTGTTGCATTAATCCAACTATCAGATATAGACCCTCCGGGTTGCTTGGAGTTGCAACTGATAACAGCTTTTTTTCATGTTTACTCTCCGCCTGGAATGCATGCAGCACTTTAATATATGCAACATAAACTATTTTCTGGCTTAAATAACCACAAACAGATCATAAATACATCACTAATTTACTAAAGCGGGAATTAAAACAACTTTTGTGATCTGGTGTACTCGCATAATAATTATATTAATCCAAAGTTTTAAACATTCAACAGTTCATGAAAATGTGTAAGTTTTTGCAATGGACAACACCAAGTACAGTCAAGTTATTATTACCGGATCATTACGCATAGCGGATCACTTTGATGTTCAAGACTGCCTATTGCGATAAAATTGACATTTTTTTATGTAATTTTGCACACAGCATTTTCAAGGCCTGTTCTTTATAAAACGCATTGATTGAGTCGTAATGGGAGCTACTCTTTGTCAAACATTTCAGTATGTTTTGCTGAATTATTATGTTTTGTAAATCATACCGACAATAAATAAATATTGATTTGATTTGATTTGATATACACTTTGTTGACTTCCGTCTTGTTTACAAATTGAGGTTGAACATTTTTTCGGCCACATGCTATAAATCTGTTGGAAAGTAAGAAGTTTACACATTAATTTAAAGGCCATTTAGAAGTTTCTCTGCCTGCAATAGTCCATTACAGTTTTGATTCGTGTTTATGATTTTGCAACACCTTAAATGAAATGAAGAATTAGGGCAATAACAGATCAAGCATGATAATATGCGTATTGATCAGTGTTTTCCGCAGGATTATTTTCAGGCGCCCCGGGGCTGCCAGTTCAGGGACCCATAGGTAGTAAATTCTAGATTATTCCCTGTTGAGGCAAAGGGTCAATGTGAAAAAAATTATCACTGTTTATTTGAAGCAAGAATCTGGTACCGTCAGAGTTAACATTTACATTGGGAAGTGTGTTTCAGATTACAAATGTGTTGGCATTCAAATTCGGTAGTGGGTTACGGATTAGAAATTTAATTTTGCTCATTTGAGATTCCAACAAAACATGAACAGTTGCATAATGAATTAAACGATAATTTGTTAAATACTTTACAAGTCGAGTACATGTTTTGACAGTATAATGCATGAAATGCACAACTTCCAAGAGGATTACAGCCGGTTGCCATCATTGGTCATCTAAGTAACTGGCCAAGATTTTTATGGCAATTACATTTACGTCAGGAGTCCTCTGCATCATTTAACTACAGGTAGTGCCTGCCTTCGAGTGCGGTCGCTCATACAAAGCGTGCGCTCTCATTGGGCAATATTGATTTTCTAATACAGCGACGCTCGGCATTTAGACGGGCTTTAGTTGGGTAAAGCGATAGATGTTGTTGACAGAAGATCGTAAATCGGCTTTCAAAATTTTCGGCGAAGTCGATATTGCTTTGATCTTAAGAATGGCTAGTTGAAGTAACAGCCAAAATACACCGATCAGAAAAATTCAGGCGCCCCTGAATATATATTATATTAAAATATATGCAAATTTTCTTGATGATTCTTACAATAAATAATCTCAATCATTATGTTTTATTTATGTTTCATGTTCAATATTGATGATAAGATATGATTCAAACAATTTACATTGTTTATAAGATACCAATTCTTTTCAATCTATTTAGGATTTTCAACAGATAATTCACACAAGAACACCATGCATTAAGTGTAGATACAAGATTAAGTGTAGAAAACAATTAATAACAACATAAATGAATATTATTTATAACTGGCATTGTAACTTGGTCATTGTAAACAACACAGTTCATGTTTCGACAGTTCAAATAGCGTGTTAGATGCCCCCTGAGCGGTTTTGATCACGTGATCTGTTATGGCTACAACTGATTCGTTAATGCATGAATTCTGCAGCGAAAAAATGGTATCACAAATACATTTTGCCTGCGTTTAAAAATAAGACTATGTGCTGAATCAGTAAGCAAAGGTAATATTTAATCAAACTGATGTAAAAGAAGTCTCAAAACATCTATTGCTTTTCACCAGAACAACTTTATTACGCTTCTGATCCAGTAATGGTAACTTGACTGTTCCATATTCGTAAATACGCTATCAACTATCTCCGGAATCCTCCACGAGCTAGATATAGTGTCTAATCAACCAATCGTCATACATCAACTATTTCAGGAACCACTGTAAGATAAATCAAATCGTCAATTCAAAACTTCGGCTTTTGGTTTGATTTTGTNTCATAATTGCAGAGAATACTTACACGTGTTGTTTTCAACATTCATTTTGTTGCATTAATCCAACTATCAGATATAGACCCTCCGGGTTGCTTGGAGTTGCAACTGATAACAGCTTTTTTTCATGTTTACTCTCCGCCTGGAATGCATGCAGCACTTTAATATATGCAACATAAACTATTTTCTGGCTTAAATAACCACAAACAGATCATAAATACATCACTAATTTACTAAAGCGGGAATTAAAACAACTTTTGTGATCTGGTGTACTCGCATAATAATTATATTAATCCAAAGTTTTAAACATTCAACAGTTCATGAAAATGTGTAAGTTTTTGCAATGGACAACACCAAGTACAGTCAAGTTATTATTACCGGATCATTACGCATAGCGGATCACTTTGATGTTCAAGACTGCCTATTGCGATAAAATTGACATTTTTTTATGTAATTTTGCACACAGCATTTTCAAGGCCTGTTCTTTATAAAACGCATTGATTGAGTCGTAATGGGAGCTACTCTTTGTCAAACATTTCAGTATGTTTTGCTGAATTATTATGTTTTGTAAATCATACCGACAATAAATAAATATTGATTTGATTTGATTTGATATACACTTTGTTGACTTCCGTCTTGTTTACAAATTGAGGTTGAACATTTTTTCGGCCACATGCTATAAATCTGTTGGAAAGTAAGAAGTTTACACATTAATTTAAAGGCCATTTAGAAGTTTCTCTGCCTGCAATAGTCCATTACAGTTTTGATTCGTGTTTATGATTTTGCAACACCTTAAATGAAATGAAGAATTAG
>VMBQ01001599.1:0-50936 GCA_007657795.1 Dreissena rostriformis
TTGACAGTAGAACATTCCCGCCGATTAAAAACGCATATTTGATATGCATCAAAACACATGTATATTATGTGATTAACTGAAATAAAAAGAATGATTTATATCAAAACTATATATCAATACAGCTCATTGCGCTCGTGCGACTGAATGTAAATACATTGCTTTGTTATATTGTGATATAAAGGCCATGTTTAAATTGCAAATCTGTTATGGTTTGTTAAAATACACGACTTGTGTGGGCTCTATGGTAATTGTATAAACATAAATTAATTGTCGACATTCAGGGCTCTAAGATAGTTCCACGGGCTGACCAATGCTGCGACCACTGCGAAGAGATAGGCTGTGTCGTCAATGGCACCGTCTACAAGGTAAAAAGCACCATCTATGTAAGAGAAACATTTAACATTAAAGGTCGATTTACATCAATCAAATATATGATGATTGTACTTTTAATGATGGGTGGGAACGAATACTGACACGATATTCAAATGTTCGTTTTTCATCATTCAAATATGTTCACATATTCGATTGTGAAACCTTGGATTCAAATGTCCGACCCTACCAACTTCGGAACAAAGAACTGTTTATGTTTGCAACAAACACAAATATAAATCGTATCGTATATGCATCTTTAAAACAAATGGAATAGATTAACCTTACGGTAATCATTTTTTGAAACGATATTTTTGTAATTGATTATTATATACTTCATTAAAAACTGAATACATTTAATTTGTATAAGGTTAAAAAATGAACGTAATCCTCAATTCAATACAGCACTAAATTAGTTGGATTATTTCCCTTCGATAATGTTTTTTTTTCACAATAGGTGAATTGCTTATTAGATTTTATAATCTAAATTGAATATGTATCTATAATATCGAGCCCAAATAAATTGATAATTTATGCAAACAATAGTTGCTTAATCATGGATTAATATAGTTATGGATACAGCAATACAAATGATACGCCTTTTAAAAAAAGCGAATTTGCACTATTTTTGGTATTTAAAAAAAAATAAAAATCAAAAATTCGAATCGGAATGTTGGGATTCTACCATTTGGCTGATTTTTGAATATTCATCCCCATAACTGTTTTTAGTACATGTGTATGTCGTTGTTGGGTGTTATTGTATTAACAGAAGATATGAAGAATACAAATACAAATTAGAATAAATAAATAACACGAAATTATACCTGCGCCTAGTATTGGTTGTTTTCATTATCTTATGAAACAAATAAGTTTGTCCAACAATATTTTTTTTCTTCTGAAATTATACTTATGGATTGAAATATAAAGACTGTTGGTAACTGAACTACAACATGCCTATCAATATATTATTTTTATTCGAACATTTATTGAAGAAATTAATGAGTCTGAGTACTCGCATTTCTTTATAACAAATAAGTGAAACAAAGCTGAATACAACTTTTCTAACCAGCACGTGGCCAGTCATTTCACTTTAATTTTTTGAGAGTGAAAAACAAAACATTACATCACACTGTCACATGACAATCATACACAAAACAAACACCTATGCAGTTGTGGAAACCGCCTTTGAGCGGTCAAGAGAAAACATTTGTGGTGATAAAACGCGGCTAAAAATTAACTGTACGCACACTGTTTGTCATTTCAAGGCGGGCGAGAACATTCCCTCCACAAGAGACTGCTACACGAAGGCATGCCACTTTGATGCTAACCTGAAGATGTTCATAGTCTCAGAAACCCAGGTCATGTGCCCGAAGTACGATCTACTCCGAGAATGTCTTGAGGTATGTGCTATCATCCTCTTGCAAAACATGTTTTGACCCCGTGAATACTTGAGGTAAACTCAAACGCTTTTAATTTGTTGCATACAACTTTTTTAAATCTTCGCTAAATGGATTGTAGACAGACATTGACACATTTAATTGATGTATAGAAACGTTGCTTCATTTTTATTTAACCCGTTTATGCCTAGGTTCTAGAAAAAAGGCCTTGGCAAACAGCGTCAACCCAGATGAGACGCCGCATGATGCGGCGTCTCATCAGGGTCTGCGCTGTTTGCTTAAAGGAATTCCTGTAAGAAATATTCTAAATATAGAAATAAATATACGAGACATCCCTAATTTTGGAAATAAATTAATCCAATTTAGAAGGATGGGAGTCCACTAGGCATAAATGGGTTAAATTAAGCGATAAAACATATGCATCTAGGTTCTGAAAATTACCTCTGGCTTCTTATACGTTACACATTTTTCATTATGTATTTCTGTTGTTAAGTAACGTCACATGTTTGTATATCATGTAACCCATCCAATGAAGAATACATTATTCATCGAATTTTATAATGGTTTTGTGAGACAGGCTGAGAATGTGACAAGCAACGATCCGGGCTGCTTCCTATAACATTGGTTGTTATACTTGTTACGTTATGCGTACATAAGAACTGTTGTGTTGTGTGTTTCAGAGCGAGGAGACATATGACCCTAAAGGCTGCTGCATGCGATGCGTTCCTAAACGTAAGTCATCATCGGCTATTTAAGCAATACCGTCTTGGACCGTAAAGTGTCCTGACCTAAATTAGGACTTGGCATCATCAACCTTATCACATAAACGAATTCGTTATAACGAACGATTTAAGAAGCACTAATGCTTGGCCTTTTTGCCGAAACATCTTTCTTTAGTAATGTAAGTATTTTCATGCGTAAATAGTGAACGTAATTTGTTGTTAATAGCATCACACTATCATCACATAAACATTTGGTAGTTTAAGCATTTGCGCGCCTCTCTTTGTACATAAAGTTTTTTTTTCATATGCATGTTTCAAAATGCTCAAAGTCAACAATGATTGTTCATGTGTATGTGATACTAATGAACTTATTAACAACAGCAAAACTCTTTCCTAATTCAAAGCGTCTCTTTCATATATCATACCACTGACAACGATCAATCTCAAACGCTTAACAACATAAATGGTCCCAAGCTAGGCTCACTTCAATTTTCGGACGAAATTGAATATTAAATTGTACTCCTGCTACGTTGAATAGCTTATGTATTATGGACCACATTGCGACAGTAACGCATGGTTATGTTCCGCTTATTAAACTTCTATTGTTCAGAATACGGAATAAACATCTTGTTTTCAAGTATTTACTATAATCTCCAGCTGTCCGCAACAACACGGAGAACCTCACGTGCCAGACATGCGCACCGCGTCTAATATCCGGGCAACCCAACGACACGATCGGCTACTTCACGGTCATGGACAACCTTGAGCTGTGCAAGAACAACGAGCCAATCACAGACCTTCTGGAATGTTCCGGCTACTGCAGCTCGCGCTCTTCATACGGTCACGTGATGCGAGGCTACACCAACGATTGCAACTGTTGCCAAGCGACGGCAACGGAGAGCAAGAGCGTGGAACTAACGTGCAAAGGTGGCCGCAAACTAACAAAGACTTATTCCGTACCGAAGTCATGCGGCTGTGGTGTTTGCACTGGAGGAAAGTAGTGACAGGCGAAATGTGATTACTTTAGTGCAGTAACTGGTTTACTTGATCGTGGCACTATTAATGGACGTTGTTTTTGTGAATCTTTACAATTGTTATTTATTTTTCATTTCCACATCATCATGAAATATATGTGTGTTAACAGATGTGTTGACAATGGAAAAAGCTACATGTTGATACCCTATACCATGCCGTGTTATATATGTATTTAAAAAACGGACATCATTCTACGTGAATATTGTGATTAAGTGTACGAACAATTTGGACTCTATTGTGAATAACTCTCGTATACATTGAAAAAAGAGCCTTTGATTTATTGATTTCCAAATGTTTTGAGTTTTGCTGTTTACTTAATAATTCAATACCTTCAAAATGTTTAGTGAAATGCATTTTGTCTTGATGTGGAAATAAAGCATTTGAAAATGAGTTTGATGTTGTTTGAACATGTAACAAATTTAAAAATAATCACACAACTTGAGTTTACGAACAAGGCCATAATTCCTCGTCACAAGCTGAACATTCCGAAATACTATATGTTTGTTATATGTTTGTTACTTAAGGCATTAAGAAGAAGCGATAAGCCTAACTTCTTGACGAATGATGGGCACTTAGAAAATAAGGAAATGTTAAAATAGCCTCAATGTGCACAACGGTTTAAAAACATGTTTTCAGTCTACAGGAGTAGTTAACAATATTATTACACACTAATTTCAAAAGAAAAGCATTTCAGCACTTTAATGCTCAAATAGCTCGGTAATGTGTTGGTGATGGAGGAAGCCTTCGTTATTATTATGAATTTCAACCTAAAGAAAAAGCGATGCTTTCATGACTGTTCAGTGAACCCAAGACGTAAAATGAAGACCTAGTTGCAGACATTTCAGTTAAACAGCAGTCGCTAAACTAAACAAAACAAAGCGTGCATGGATGAATACAAGAGCGATGTTTTACACGAATGGTCTAGTACTGAATTATAAAGTGACTCTAATTGAGCTTTTTTGCTTACTTTATTTAGTGTTTTCACCAGACATTCCAAATTTGTGACACTCCCTATACATCAGCTAATCGTAAAATATGACAAAGGGCCAACATTTTGTCTAAATTGGTCGCCGCAAATTCATCCTTTTTCGATCACCTACCTTCACATTAGGATCATTCATATCCGATAGTGTCAGACAATCTGCCAAGTTCTTCAAAAGTAATTGAGAACGCATAAATTAATGAACTGTATATTTAAGTGAAGCAAAAAAACAACAAAATACCACATTTTTGCCAAAATTGGTCTTAGCCAAAATGCCCGATTTTGCAATATTCTACATATACAGGTAGTTCAGCTTGAAAAGTTTGATCAAAATCCTTCAAACCGTTAGACAGCAGTTGAGTTCACACAATGTCGGCAATTTCTGCTTTTCCAGATTATTAAAAAATTAAAACGGACATAATTCTGTCGTATTTTCTTGTGCAATATGATTTATTAGTGAAAATATTATTTTTTGAAACTTTTCTTTTTCCATTTGTCATTGAGTTTTAATATTGACAACTCTTCAAATACATATGTATGCTTGTGATCGTTTGTTAAAGTTCGCGGTTTTATTATAGGTACTTAATGTAATAATTCGGATGATGAATATTAATTTTCCTCTTTGTTATTATGGAACTATTAGTAAATAAAAATCACAACAAAAATCTGTTCCACAATCAGAATGTATTATAGATACTTCATGTCAATATCAAAATAATATGTCAACATAAAACATAAAAAAATGAGTTTGTACATGCATGTTGAAATTGTTACTACAAAATATTCAAAGATATTATACGACTTTTAAAACTTAAATACAGTCATACTGGAATCAAATAAAATAAATGATTGTAGGGGGTTATGATGCAACACGGAACAGATATAGATAGTAGTTATAGAATAAGGAACAGTATGGTCTACATCAATTAAGCCAATCGTACGATCGTATGTAACTGTATTTTGAGCTGCAATAAAAAATACAATTAAACAAAGAGCCGACACTTTGATTAAAAAGTAACGTAGTCATTATATTTATAATGTATCAAAACATCGGCGGGAAAAGAAACTTAATGAAGTAAATGTAAACTATTCGCGAATGTGCAATGCACTATTTGAATGATAATGTCAATCTATCTAAAATAGCGTGTATTGTTACGATTGATTACATAAAACGACAGTATTGAACTATGTGTGAAGTGGAATTTAATTCTAACCTTCACTCTGTCTTATTTATCAGTTTTATTTCTTGCCAGCAGCCTTTCTACGTTACCAGCGCTTTGATTTAACAATGTTTTACTGGTCGTCATTTGTGCCTATCTTCAATTTAATGTGATTTTTTTTTTTGGGGGGGGGGGTGCGGTCATACATCCGGTCTTAGCGTCTTAGCAAACCATTCTTTGCATTGACCGTTCGAAAGCAGTCAATCTCATTTTCATGTTTGTTTTGCATTGGTGTGAGTTTTATGCACTTGTGTGTCTTGTCGAGTTTATTTTCTGTGCCTTCCGCTGTTTAGAAATGGGTTCTTTGCCATAAATAAAGGACCGCATGCTAAAATGAGGATTTCCTCCAGCTGGTGCAGCTGAAGTTTCACTTGAATTATATTTATTTAATTTAACACATGGTAAAAATACCAACAAGAGGCAATAATGTTGTTGATTTACTTTAACAAACCAACCAAGTAAGATTCATTCTACCAAGACACTTCCTTGCCTCGGCTCGTCCGACCATTATATAGTGAGATACATATGCCAATAGGACGTCCTTTCCAACCATAACGAAATGTAAAACTTTTTCGTAAAGCAGACTCGGAACAATTCAAGTCTGACTTAAAAAGAAATTTCGAAGACAAATTCAAGACCCAGCCTGACTCAGATCCTAATGAACTCTGGCTCCAGTTTAAAGACATCATATAAACTCTATCAAATAAATATATCCCAACAAAACAAACTAAACCAAAAAGTGATTTCCCCTGGCTCCCCAAAAGTATCATTAGACTCATCCATAAACGTGACACACTGTACAATAAAGTAAAGAATACTACCCGTACCAATCAAAATTATGCAAAATTAAAAACTAAACTTACCGCAATTAAAGCATTAATACAACAAGAAATACGTAAAAACTACTATGAATATTTAAGAATCTATCATTTTTACTGGTGATGCTGAAAAAAAAAAAAAACATTTTTGTTTACTCTTTCATAAAACATAAACAAAATGAAAACTGTGGCATAGCTCCGTTAAAAAGTGATGAAATAACGTATACTTACGCCACACAAAAAGCTAACATTCTCAATAAACAATTTGAATCCGTGTTCTCCAAGCCTAAACCAATGAATCTTAGACACCAAGCTGAAATTAATCTTATAGAATCTGGAAATCACCCAATTACTTCAAGTTAAATGGATAACATAAACATTACCCTATCTGGCGTAGAAAAAATGTTATAAAATCTTAATCCAAATAAGGCCTCTGGCCCAGACGAAATATCACCTCGTCTCATGAAAGAACTTCATCATGAAATAGCGCCATATTTGACAAAAATCTGTTTTGCATCACTTGACACTGGCTCCGTCCCAGTAGACTGGAGGTCTGCGCAGGTTGCCCCAATATTTAAAAAGGGTGCTAAGTGTAAAGCATGAAATTATCGGCCGATTTCCCTCACTTGTATATCCTCAAAATTAATAGAACATATCGTTGCATCAAACCTCATGACTTATTTTGACACTAACGATTTTCTTAGTCCATTCCAACACGGATTCCATTCTAAACATAGCAGTGAAACACAATAAATCTCCTTCTCTCAAGAAATGTATGATAACCTAGAAGCTGGTAGACAAACTGACCTAAAAGTAATGGATTTTAGTAAAGCTTTTGATAAAGTAGACCAATACCTCCTAGTATACAAAATTCTCAAACTTGGTGTAAATAGCAATACTACTTCCTGAATTTCTTCTTTTTTAAAGCATAGAACACAAACTTTAGTTGTTCAAGGTCATAAATCGAATTCAGCTCCGGTCATGTAAGGTGTACCCCAAGGGGCCGTACTGGGGCCACGTTTATTTCTGGCTTATATTAACGACCTTCCAGATTCCTAAACAAGAAGGGCACGGCTCTTTGCCGATTATACGGTGGTCTACCTCACCATTAATAAAGAAAATGACTGTAACACTCTCCAAAATGGCTTACACTAATTAAAAAAATGGGAAGAAAACTGGTCTATGGAATTTAATCCTGATAAGTGTGTAGTTATAAGACTAACGAAAAAGAAAAAGATAATTAATTTCCCATATAAACTTCATAACATAGAACTTAAATCAACAGATGAAGCAAAATACCTTGGTCTAACTATAAGCAATGATTTCAACTGGGAAACGCATATAAATAACATAACAACTAAAGCTACTAATTCATCGAAATTTATTAATAGAAATGTCAAAACAAATAATAAACAAATAAAAGAAACAGCGTAAAAAACATACATTAGACCGCAACTGGACTATTGTTCTTCAATTTGGCATCCATTGCAGAAACACTTAACATATCGAATAGAGAGAGTGAAAAGGTCAGCAGCCCGTTATGTGTTTAATGACTACCATTACACCATTAGCGTTTCTCAGATGATAAACACATTAAATTGGCAAACTTTAGAACAGAGAAGAATAAACAAATCCTTGATACTATTCTATAAAATTGAAAATCATTTAATCTATGTAGACCACCAACATCTTACAATAACAAGAAATTTAAAATATTTGATACCTTTCTCTAGAACTACATATCATAAAAAAATAATTCCCAAGGGCAATCAGGTATTGGAATTGCATTCCATACAGCGTTAAGAGCAGCATCAGCCTCAGTCAGTTTACTAAAGGCTTGGCAGCTGTCTCAAAACACAGGCAGCAGTATCATAAATTTGCCCCCCGGACCCTACCCCTCCCCCTCCCGAGCTTACCCCCTAGGGTTCCAGATTGTTAAATGTACACCTATTGTGTATGGTTTGACTTTTCAACAACGAATATTGACACAAATACGCAGTTTGAAAAAAAAAATCGTATAGGTATTATATTTACACAAGGTATCAAACGCACTATATCCCTTTATATATATTTATATATATATATATATCCATAAGATTGTTCTTTCTGTAATGAAATACATTTAACAACAGTTCTTTGGATTGTTCTTTAACTACCACAAGACAAGAGTTCTACATTACGTTTGATTACATTATAAATGTTGAAAGCTTTATAGCTAAGTTTAAATGACTCATGCTCGGGTCAAGAATATTTTCATACAGGGCTCACTTTAAGATTCACGGCCCCAGGTTTTGAACGGGAATTACAAAATAAAAGTTTACGCAAATGTCATGAATGCATGTGTACTTGTAACGGACCAACAATCATAGTCTAGAAGTTACATGAGCTCAGATGTCGCAGGTTCGATCCCCCGCTTAACCAGCTAAATCTAAGTCGAAGGGTTATTAAAACCGATGTCCAGTGTACAAGGTGTTTCACATTGGGCTTTTAAAGACCCAGGGTCCTTTTCTGGCGCGGGACACTTTTCCCTTCTTACACCTTCTTATCGCACTATACTCCGTAACTATTAGGCATATCGTGTGGAGGTAATAGCCATATGGAGAAATCCTTGTGAGCTTGATACACGTCTGCTACAAATTCAAAACGGTAACCACTTGTGTATGGGTAACATACTTTAGGTTGAATGTGTATACTTTGCCTTGCGATTGATAAACGCAAAATACGACACTTTTGTCATTTTTCTTCATTGGAGCTAGTGTGATCATCCGAAACGTGGCGTCCGACGTCGTGTGGTGTGCGGTGAGTGGTTTTCGGCGTCAACTTTTAGCTTGTTACCATTTTTTTGTTTAGAGTCCACAATTGTCATCCAGTCTTGATGAAGCTTAGTCATAATATTGATTTAACAATATTTAGAGTTTCGAAAATGAGATACGTGCGTCTATTCACGACCTAGGTCAAATTTTTGACAAACCGTGTGACCAATCTAGTCCTAAATTTAGCTTATGTAACATTTTAGTCAACTTTTATACTATGGAATAAAGAATTGATTTAGTAACTCCCCTGTTACTACTTTGTTATTGATGATAGTTTAGTTCACTTGTGTGTATCATTAACAGATTATTGTTATAAGACGTTCGATAACATCTATGCCCGAATTTTAAAGAAGGAGGCATAAAATCGTGACACTCTGCGTCAGTCCGTTTGTGCGATACTGTCTGTCCCGCCATAACTATGCCATTTATTGATGGATTTTGAAATACATTTTCACAAATTTCCGCTATCATAAAACGTGTTGCATCTGTTTCTCTACATGAACGGTCAATGTCACACTTATTGGTTAAAGGTCAAATATGGCCATTAAAAATATGGACAATGTCTGTCTTTGCAATAACTTTGCTTTATACAATTGATGGATTTGGAACTCATTTGGCATAAATGCACCCCATCAGACAATTTGCATGTTAAACTTGACTCTTGACCTCAGCGGCGGTCCAGATAAAACTAAGATGATCAGTTTCGGATATAAACATCTTTTTTAGGCTGTAACTTTGTCATTTATCATGACTTGTCAAGGTAAATCACCACTTTTTACCACAATGAAGACACGGCGTACCTCAGAGGTCAGGCTCACTCTTAGAGGTCAAAGGTCAAATGTGGCTATAAAACAGCTTGTCCAGGCTTTAACTATTTCATTCATCTTTTATTTTTAGGATCACGTACCACAAATGACGACCATTGGAAGGCTTAGTGTCGCGTGTATCACCGGTCTCAGTATCTCAAAGGTCAAGGTCAAAGCTAAAGGTCAAAGGGGATTAGAAATGTTGTTGTAATGGTCTTCGTTGAAAATTGCTTATAAACTATTGATTTGTGAGCAATGCACAAGTCCGTGTGGCATGATAAGTCATGTTCAGCTATTTATGCATGGGCGAGGACAGGTTCGTGGAAATAAATTGCATATGTAGATTTTACTTAAAAGACCACACAACTTTCTTTATAATATAGCCTTTTATTAACATTCAAGGCGATGAAAAGCTAAGAGATCAGGAAGCCTCCTTTAAAATCATCTTGTCCGATATCACAAATGTTTTAACGGAATTGTTCGTTGTTAAACCTCTTAAAAATGTATACATTTTTTTCATTGATTTGTGCGTGCTATGTATTGGTAAAAACGTATGTATGCCCAAACGTCAACTGCTTAATTAGTTTAATCCGTTTTGATTAGACACTTGATTTTCGAATGTCACAATTAACACAATCTTTTCTGATAACTTTTTATTATTTAAACGTATTCTGAATGATCAATACATAAACTATAAAGGTCAGGTCAGGTAAATCGTATTTAATTAATAATTAGTTTAATTTTATCGGAATACTTAACGTTTTTACCATTTAATATATGCCAAGATTGGAGGTGTGATGAGGGGTGGCAGGTGGGGAAGCCCCCTTACCCCGTCTTGATTCGTTAGTGCTAACACCATTTTTTTTATATGTGGACATTGCTACGTAAACTGTAAATGAAGAACACGGTTTTCCACCACGTGTTGTCTTTCTTTATCTGTTCTTAGTTATTAAATGACTCCTGAATGTTGTTTCAGAGATTGCGAAAATATTCAAATTGTAAACTGTAACTTCTCATAATAAGCGCATACATATTTACATTGAAAACCTACGTATAAGTCACGAATAACTAAGCACCGATTCTAAACGCAGCATAATAGTAATACAATGTTGTAAACGGTTCAAATAAATCACCCACATAAACGCGTTCGCGTAACATGGGGCTTTGTTTTTCCTAATGAGAATTGTAATCACTTGATCGTACAAAGTCGTCAGTTTTGCTCATTTTACTTAATATTTTAATTGCATCCATGTTTCAGTCGATACCACCTTCATCAGCATCACATTTTTGGTTATATACCGTTCTTAAGTTTAGATAATTGCATTGATGAGTATATATAAGAATACCCCGGGGCTTTACTAAACTGTAAGAGTTGCAACAATACAACGTAAACATCTTGTTTTTAAAGAATCATTTAAATTTCGTACCAGTTTTGGTGTTATTTCTCTCATTATTTATTATCGAATAATAAGATCTTAACATCGACATGCTATTGTATGCACAGTTTGAACATATCCATTCAATTCATAGTGTAAATCGGTGAGATGTATAACGAAATACGAAATGAATCCTTGATGTGCTATTTTTTTGTTCGAAACGCAAAACCAGACAACGCGGGATTACTTTGATTCACTGGACTACCTATTGAACAAAACACTTTTTTTGCCATTGAAACACTGGTAAGTTTATTTTCAATGAGACATTTTCTTCCAACAACAGCATGAAATCATAACTGTACACGTATATAGCAAGCTATAAATGTATTAAGCATAAAACAATGTAAGATTTTCTCACAAAACCTATCATTCAATAAACGTCTATGTTCAAGAATATTTTAATGGACGAAACAAGGAAAGGGAAAAAAATCTATGTATCCACTAAAACAAAATCTCAAATAAAAATTCTTCAACTTATTAATTTAGTTTCTAAAAATATAATAATAATGAAGATGCAAAAATCTAGTTCAATAAATATTCAACATCAAATGCATAAAATCCATCAAACGATTTACGAAAATGACAATGATTTTAAAATTAACAATAAAACTCAATGTATTTAAACTAGCAATTTATGTTAGTTTAAAAATATAGATTATTCAATGGTACGTTGGATATACTGTATCAATCTCCACGCAGAGTTGTCGTTCCATGCTCTCACATACAACCTCTGCCATCACAAGAAAATCCTACCAGATTCGGTAGGATGCTATTTTATTTTTTTAAAGTATTATATTATGAAAAGGAATATCATTTTATTTTATATTTTGAAAATAGTGTATAAGTTTAGGTTCATAAAAAAAAAATAAAAATACTTTAATTAAAAAAGTAAAAATTACTGTTTACAAATTTAAAAATAACCGTTGATACTGTAAGACGCCCACGTGGTTCGACTATTATGACTTAGTTGGTAATAACGGCAGGGAGTTTAGATCATTATATATATATGGGNAGATGAATACATTGTCCTTTGTTCGTGGCTCTGCGACATAAGCGCTGCTGTATTGAAACATCCTTGTATTAAGTTTATCACTCAAATCATAGTTAAACACGAATTAACTCAAACACGTACGTACGTTCACTTTCCTTCTTTGACCACGTCTAACAGTTCCGGAAGCGAGTCATCAACGTCTTTGACAACGTCGACGCCACTGTCGCCTCTGAGAACAATGTTAAAGTGCGCGACGTCGATGCAGTAATTGCCACTGTCGTCTGCGCACGTCTCGTGCGTGGACACAACCAGGTCCGGTTTTTCCGAAGAGCACCTTGAGCATGAATCGTTTATCCCCAGACTTGAGTCGCCGTCGAAGTACATCTGCGTCACCAAGATATCGTGGTCAGGTGCGACCACCCGGAAGTGAATGTGCGCCGGCCGGATCAAACGCCCCGTTGGGTCGGTGGAGTATTGTCCCGGTCGCAGTGTCAGGAAGGCGTAGTCTCCCGTGATTTGAGTGTAGAAATGTCCCCTGCACATGTCTTTGAATAAATAGTGTCCGTCCACGTCCGCCTGCCAGACTTCGATGCGGACTCCGCTTAACGGCCGGCATGTTTCGTCCATCACTCTACCCTCCACCAACAGGTGGCGTTGCTGTTGGAACGCTCGGTCGCGTTCGCAGATCTGCAACCGACGAGGGGCGTTCGGGTAGTAATAAGGACCGATAATATCGGATGATGTCGGTTTGCAACTTCCAGTTTGATACGCACTTATTTCGTTAAAAAACACAAACCCACAATAAAATACACTACACTCATATTTGTTAAATCGCTTTGTCTAAAGCTAAAATTGCCTCTAGTGGAATTCATATTTTTTACAGCTATTTAACTGAGATTCTACCACATCTGCTTTACATATAACGACATTAAAATTGACGCTAATTGCATTCATTATTTTCAAAGATTTTTTACCGAGATACTGCCACATCTGCCCAGCACATAACTAAAATCAGTATTTAATATATTACATTGATTAATATGAACAGCATTACATCGTTGAATACTGCTTTATCAAATATTCATGTCATTGTTCAATACGCCGTCAGAGAACAATGAAGTAAAACGTTTCTGTCACACCAGCAACTCAAACAAGATGAAACATTGCTTACAGAACTGAAACCAGTTGTTTATTGACTAGCCGACTTCTGACAGCACAAATCAGCGAATGTCTAGGCTATAAATAAAAAAGTTGAACCCAATTTAACATTCAAAATAATAGGAAATCTGAACTAAATGGGTAAATTTGGCGTTATAATTTTTTATAAACATTGCAAACTATTGTTTCTAGAGGACTGAACTAGGCAACTGTTTGAGTCCCATGACGACTGGTATAAACACTGTCACAGCTTTATTTCTTAAAAAAATAAATAACTACAAGCACATGTCAATTCATTTTTTTCTTTCTTATGACTCTAAATAAGACCGCAGGGACCACCTTACGATGTTACATGCCCAAGACCAAACATTTTAAATGAACGACTTAATTAATTTATTTATTTATACAAAAAATACACTCCCATATATATTATATTAAAAAAAAACGGCATTAAATTTTGTGAAAAAAGAAAGGACTTTCTCTTACATTATACATTCTAAAAAAAAAATTATATATTTATCAAAAATGCATAAACATTGCTGTTATTTTGACGTATGTGTATTGCGTATTTATTATTGTTTTTTTTTTTTTTGACGATGAGCTGTATATGAGTAAGTCGCAAATAAACTATGTGTTTATATCTTATCAGCTAAAAATCATAACGCGCGTAAGAAACAATTTATAGTAGGCCCTATTTTCCTCTTTATGCGTTCACACCGCGCGATAATTCAGTATTCATTGTTTGGGATATTTACGGCTTTTATGTTTCTGAATTAATATTATATGATATGAAGAAAGTTAAGACGACCACCCTGTGAGAACTTGGTATTACATGTTATTTCTATTAACAAGTTTACATAGCGTTTAAATTAGCTTTAAAACAAAAACAGAATGAACGTTGAAATGTATACATGTAAAATTGTAATTGTTATTTCCCTTGAAATACACTCGTGGTATGGTTTCTTAATAGTATTATTAATTGCCATTAAATAATTATGTAAAACTTATATAACATAAATGCAAAAATTATTTAGATCGACTGTTGTTATTCGAATAATCTCCTTAAAAAATACCCATTATTTCGCATTATTAAAGGAACACATACACGTTTTGTATGCGGTATGTTATCTCGCTTTCTGAATAAAGATAAATACAGCATGCCAAACGTATATTCGTAATTGTTTTTATACTTTTGCGGCTAATATAGAAGCAGAAGTCAATGCAAATGGTACCACCAGCAGTTTCGTTTTCAATCCCCTATCATAGAGTAGTTATTCACTGCTTTCATATTGAATGTTAACGGTTTTAGAATATAAAAAAACATTGTTTGTTATATGCGACAGGTCTGTCATATTTTAACCTTCCCCAAAATGTATTTGGACATCAGACAAGCGCGGGTACCATTTAAGTGCTGATATTAGTAATGTGTAACCCATGTCAAATTACCTCCCTTTGTACTTTCGGTTTCATGTTGTTTATCAATAAATGACAGGAATTAATATAACTTATTATCGGTGTTCGTCGACAAATCTCTACATGAACTTTATCGCGTTTAATTTGCTTACCACTATCTGTATGAGTGTAGGTGCGGAAACTGTTAAAATGCGTGCATGTACATTGGAACATCAATAATCGGGTAAAATGCATGCATGTACATTTGTCGATTTTTGAACATCAATGATCAAGAGATGGAAACGGAAATATAAGTATTAGTAATACTATTACTATCAGATCAACCACAAACACTGACTTTACGTGCAATATATTCCTGCATTATTGATATATAATGTGAAACGTGTTCATTGATTCTATTGCAATGGGAATGATAACTTTACTGTAAATTAACATATTCTGGTAAAAAATGATTTGTTAGAGCGTGCTTTTAAGCGAAGTGCTATTGAATATAAACTGAACGGAAGATACAAGTTGTGCTGAACTGAAAAGTTTGCATGATTTTGCTTGAAGACTTACAATGGGTCAACTATTCTCAGACGAGGTATGTTGAAGTAAGCTTGTAGTAGTAGTATGTGGTGGTGGTGATGACGGTGGCGGTGGTGGCGGCGGCGGTCGTTGTGGTCGTTGTTGTAGTAGTTTTAGTAGTTTTAGTTGTGGTAGCAGTTGTAGTAGAAGTTGTATTTGTTGTTGTTGTAGTAGTTGTTGTTGTTGTTGTAGTTTTTGTTGTTGTACTTTTAATTGTAGTTGTAGTAGAGGTGGTGGTGGTGGTGGTGGTGGTGGTGGCAGGGGTTGCAGTTAGGCAAAAAAAAAAATAGGTCCGTTTCCGGTCGCCCGACCGTGTCTCCAGAATCGGCGCCGACCCTCAACTTTTTATAGGGGTCGCCAAAAAAAAAAAAAGTGTTCATTTTCGTTTATTTCGGTTCATTTCTCCATTCTAGTACCAGAAAGAAAACAAATAAAATTAAAAAATTAAAAAATCCCTACCTTCCGACCCTGTTTTTTTTTCCAAGGAGACCGGAAACGCACCTTTTTATGTAGCAGTAGTTGTTGTTGTTGCTGTAGTCATAGTGGTGATGGTGGTGGTTGCGATGGTGATGTGATAGTAGTAGTAGAAGTAGCAAGTATTTTGTTAAATATACGTCCCAAAGACAAACTCGCATTGTAATTTAATGACAATTTAATTACATATACATAATGCCATATCCCCAACATATACACAATTCCCGAGTAACCATATCTGAACGACCTATATAACCTATTACATACACTAGTTCACTAAATATTGTACAAGTTGAGAACGAAGTTGTGACGTCACATATCACATATATATGAAGTCACAAGAGGTAATACAACCTGGTTTGTCACGTGACTACTATTAGTGGAAGTTGTAGTTCTATTAGCAGTGGTATAAGCATTTTTAGGCTAGTTGCTGTCGTAGTAGGTTAAGCTATTATGAATTAATTTTACTAGTAGTGTAGAATAAGTAGCGCACTAGAAGTAGTAGTTGTTGTTGTAGTAGTAGTAGTTGTTGTTGTTGTAGTAGTAGTTGAACTAAAAAAGATGTAGAAGTAGTAGTAGTAGTAGTAGTAGTAGTATTAGTAGTAGTAGTAGTAGTGTAGTAGTAGTAGTAGTAGTAGTAGTAGTAGTAGTAGTAGTAGTAGTAGTAGTAGTAGTAGTAGTAGTAACTTAACTGTAACATGAGTTATAGTTGTGATAGTATTAGTAGCATTAGCAGTGTTTACGACTATCAGTCAAGCAACGGGCTCGCGTGCATTGATTTAAACTACATGTATTTAATGAACATTTCATTGCAGGAATATGAGGATGTGCCCGAAGATGCCAATCTAAAATTCTACAGTAATAAACAGAAATCCAGACCATGGCCAGGTATGGATTTACACTCAATGATATATGGCTTATGGTCGGGGAAAGAAATATTTAACCATTACCCATCGTTCATAAACTTGTTATTGGTACAGGCACACATTTTAAATGTCAGATTACATTAACGTATGCACGATATACCTTTTTCATGCTTTTGTATGAGTAGAACACAAACTTGTATAAGTCCTGTTCTGAGAAAACTGGGCATAATGCTTGTGCGTAAATTGTCATCCCAGATTAGCCTGTGCAGTCCGCACAGGCTAAACAGGGACGAAAATTTCCGCTTTTATGGAATTTTTCGTTTAAATGATGTCTCTTCTTAGCGAAAATCCAGTTTAGGCGGAAAGTGTCGTCCCGGATTAGCCTGTGCGGACTGCACAGGCTAATCTGGGATGACACTTTACGCACAAGCGTTTTGCCTAGTTTTCGCAGAACACGCCACATATTAGTTGCCTGTTCTCACACAAACAAGTTTTGTTTCGCTTTGGTGCAGATGCTGTTTTGCTCTCGTGCAAAAAGAAAAACATATTGTTAAACGAACATGAAAGAACATGAAAGATACATATTACAATATCTTATGCTAACTTTTAACTAACTGTAAATTATTTCACATTATTGAAAAATATGAAACCTCTGTAAATTTATGAGGGGAGGAAGGCCCTGCGCCTTCTCCGCTCCCTTATACATCCGTATATGATATACATACTTAAGATATTTAACAACGCGATGATAATTTTAATTTTGATTTTATCAGAATTTGAAAAAGGTATGGGAATAGCAACTCGTGCATAAGTTATCGCATGTTTATTTCACTTTTTGACACAGTAATGCATGTCAATTGATCATTTTTGTTCATTAAAAAATAAGGTTTAAACACACACAAACATATTTCCAGTTGAGCATTTAGTATGAACCAGTTTTGTAAAAAATATATTTATGTTTAAATACTTTAAAATTACGAGTTATTATTATCGCACATTTTATTGAACACTTAAAGAACGTTTGAATGTACGGTATTTGATGGTGCTTTGAAATAAATTATATTGATGCGTATATAATCAAACTCGGCATCAAAAGCCGTTACATTAAGTCCGAACATACTTTAAAAACGAAAAAATATGTATTGATGCAAGAAAATTTAAAATGCTTATCGGTTAATGCGATTTAAAATGGTATAAAAAAGAAAATGAAATAAAGTCCAGAAATTTAGAAAATCTGAGGTATAAGAAATAAATTTTTTCAACTGCTTTGTACTCCAGAGATCAGTACCGCGTTGATTGATGCGGTCTTACTAATTAGTAAGGTTATATTGGCAGCAATGACGTATTTAGGCTTTAAAGGGACTGTAAACCACGAATGACGAAAAAATAAAAGTTCTAAAATACCGTATTTTTTTACAATTATTAGTTTATATTGATTAAAATATCACGACTGGTATTAATTACTTGAAAAAAGTTCATATTTTCAGTATATTCGGTAATAAAATTTCGCGATGTGAAATCGAAAGTACATCGCGAAAATAGGTGACATAACGATATACACACTATAAATAACGCAAGCAGATTGATCATTTTATATATAAAATATAAACAATTCACTACGCATGCACAATTTGCATTCCTGGGTTTACCACGTGATGATGATGATTAATCTACTTGCGTTATTTATAGTTAACGTGTAGTTACCTGGTAGACATACTCAGTAAAAAAAAAAGTAAAAATAAAAAACAACTTTTTTCAAGTTATGTTATATACTAGTCGTGATATTTTAATCAATATAAACTCATAGTAATAATTGTAAAAAAATACGGTTTTTTATAAATTTTCTTTTTTCGTCATTCGTGGTTTACAGTCCCTTTGAAGGGACCTTTTCACGTTTTGGTGAATTGATAAAATGTAAAAAAATGTTTCAGATTTGCAAATTTTCGTTGTAGTTATAATATTTGCGATGAAACAGTAATACTGAACATTTACCATGCTCTAAAATATCCATTATATGCATTTTGTGACGATTTAAAAAGTATAAGGCGTTACAAACGTGAAACGATTGAATTATTTGGAGAGTTTTGATGTTATCGTTATATTTTGTGACATTACGAGGATTGCTTATATATTGTGTAACATACACCACTCACTGTATGAGCACGGATGGCCGAGTGGTTTGAGTGCTAGACTTTTACTCCAAGGGTCAGTGGTTCGAGCCCAGTTGAGGATTACTTTTTTTCTTTCTTTAGTTGTATTCTTTTTTTTTTACTGGAGCTATTAAGTTCCAATGTTTACATTTATCGAATTAATAGCATTTAATGACAAACTTCAATACACTCCAAAATCTGTGAAATGTTCCCTTTAAAGCAAATCGGTAAAGTAAACATATATCAATTTTAGTATTTAACTCAACAGGCACCAAGATTACCAAGATGTTACGATGGAAGGGCGATTACGATCAGCTAGAAGCAGATCATGAATACATTCAGTGGTAAGTTACACCGACATGTATATATGAGTCTTGTTCTGAGAAAACTGGGCTTCATGCATCTGCGTAAAGTGTCGCCCTAGATTAGCCTGTGCAGTCCGCACAGGCTCATCAGGGGCGACACCTTCCGCTTAAGGTGGATTTTAGTTTTGAAGAGACTTTCTTTAAACGTAAAATTCCATAAAATCGGAAAGTGTTGTCCCAGATTAGCCTGTGCGAACTGCATAGGCTAATCTGGGATGACGCTTTACGCACATGCATTAAACCCCATTTTCACAGAGCGAGGTTCATATAATACCACTTGTTGATTTTGGGTATCCGAATACGATTATCTACACTCTTTTTTACCAAACATAAATGAACTGAATGAAATTCTTAATACGTTCTAATCATTTAGAAGACATGAACAGTTGTATTTCTGTATAAATATTCTTAAACCCCATCTGCATATTGGGTTTGATTGATACAATACTCTTCGTCAGTTAAATTCACTGAGGCAATGTGTGGAAGGCATTAATAAGTCAAACATGCTCAAGATCAAAGTCCCAAAAGAGGTCAAATAATCGAGCCACCATTGCAAGGTCTTCTCTTGAATGTTTTTTTAGCTCATCTGTCACGAAGTGACACGGTGAGCTTATGTGATCGTGTGATGTCCGGTGTCGGTCGTGCGTGCGTGTGTGCGTGCGTCAACAATTTGTTTGTGTAGACAGTAGAGGTCACAGTTTGGTCATGAATGTTTATCTTGATGAAATGTGGGTTGGGATTGTATTCGGGTCATCTGGGGTCAAAAACTAGGTCACTAGGTCAAATAATAGAAAAACCTTGTGTAGACAAAAGAGGTCACAGTTCTCATCAAATCTTTATGAAATTTGGTCAGAATGTTTATCTTGATGAAATCTGGATTGGGATTGAATTTGGTTATCTGGGGTCAAAAACTAGGTCACTAGGTCAAATCATAGAAAGACCTTGTTTAATATATCATGAAGTGTATTGTGCAAACAAGGGAAACAACTAATGCATGTACTTTTTCTAAATAAGTTTTACAGCATTTGTCTCCCTTGTAATTTATTAAAATTTTACCAAATGTAATGCTTACTGCATTTTTGTAATGCTAACTGCATTTTTGTAATGCATTGTATCAATAAACCTCGGGCAAACAATGAAATAAAGGTTGCATTATCTCTACTTAGTTTTGAATCTGGTTTAAGTGAAAAGTTCTTTCACCTCAAATTCTTGCATATCTTAGATACCCAGGTGGAAATGTTTTTTTCATCATGACCAGTGAGGAACGGTTTGTTGGCTATTGGAAGTTTCTCAACAGGAGATTATCCCACATTGCTTATTATGTAACTTGGTCAGAACATTAAAATTTTGTGAGATATGGATCCTGTCAATGAAAAACATGGACGCCATTAGGCGGGCCAATTTTCTTCATGTGGCATTAGTAAAACCATTTGTACCAACTCATCCTGAAACTTTCTCAGAGCATTAAACAATTATATGAGCCTCGCTCTGTGAAAAGGGGGTTTAATGCATGTGCGTAAAGTAAGCAATGAACAAGGCCTTGTAAAAAAAGGTGAGCGAACTAGGGCCATCTTGGCCCTCTTGTTTAAANTGTTTGTGGTTTACTTAAATGGTATATGATATATATTAGCTTATATAATCTCTACATGTTTCCAATTTCATAGGTTATTAATCATTATTATGCAATTCGAGATTTTTCAGTTTTAATGAAAAAGTACATATTATATAATGGTGAATAAAATCCAAACAAAGCCGGTGACCCTATGTTTTAATTGCATTTTTCATTTAGTATTTGTATTTAGTACTTGAATAAAAAATTTGAGCAAAAGTTATTAGATGGAAAAAAAATCAGCAAAACTGCCGCAACACCCCTTAAAATGATGAATATACTAGTCAAACATATTTTGCAAGATGCGATATTTGCGATTCGTATAAAATGATGTCTCATGAGTTCGCTTTTTAAGAATGCTTCAAGCGTGTAAGCGAAGTGTATATCGTCTTAACGTTTTTTTTTCTTCTTTTATTTAATTATCTGAACAGTTTCGTCTTCTATACTATATATCTTATTTCATCTTAGGTTATATTTACACATTTTAAGATGTTAAATAAGTGAACCTTTTCTTTACGTTTTGTTAAATGAACATTTTAAACAACATTTTTGAATGATCATGATTTTCAAACTTCCAGCATATTTATGTTAGACCTTCATGTGAACATTAAAACTGCTATTGGTGTGCTTAAAGGTAAATTGAATGTATAAATAAAGAGTTTGAAATTAATAAATTAAATGTAAGCATATTAAAATAAGGAAAACAATGTATGCATTTGTTTTTAGAGGACACGGAACAAGTTTTACCGCCATTTTGGAAAGTTGTACAGAGGCAGGCATGGACTGAACGAGCATGGGTGTATGGGTGTTAATTTTAATCGCATGAAAATGAACTTATAGAAGTTTTGTTAGATTGCTTCTTAAAAGTGAATTGTTGAAAGAAATTGCACGGTTATTGCGTACGGTATTTCGTCTCGAGAAAGAGCAGATACAAACAAAACGCATTCCTAATCATATATCGTAAAAAGTGTAGTAAAAAAGTTCTGTGAATACCATTCGTTCTTGGAAATCTTCATATATGATAACGAAATCTTACAGATATAACTTCAACATAAGTATAATAATGCATCAGACATCAAATTGAATTTCTGATATTTTTCGCAATTTGTTGTTACCGAGTCATTTGTAAAAGACGTGTTTATACTGATTATGTTTAAATTAACAATAATGAATGGTGAAATTTTTAATCCGACAATGAATGTATCGTCTAAATAAAAAGGTCCAACAGTCCGAATATAAACATTTCAAACGTGTGAATGTTTAATAAGCAATTATATGGGTTTGTTGCAGGTAATTGAAACATATAATTATTTGCATCAATGTTTGGCCATATACATTTAAACTGTGACAAATATGTAACGTCGCAAATGTATTAAACTATTGTTGAGTGAAATATGGTGCAATTGTATTGTATCATATTTTGCTTTTAATGTGTCAGACTAATATATATGTACAAGATGTTCACATATAATATATAATACACATGCTTATTTATTTCACTTACTTACTTTTTTATACTGACATTTGTTAATATTGATTAATTAAACAATGTTTGTAAAATTTAAAGCATAACATGATTTATCTAAAAACAACATATGAACGGTAGGAGGTTTTGATAGAAAGCCTGATGGTAAGAATACAGCTTTCACCTCCTTTCGTGGGCATAACTAAAGGTGTTTTCTTCTGCAGCTTTAAAATATATGCAGTTTACACGAATGCAAACATCGGTATATTAGGTTTACTAAATTTTATTTTCAATTCATATTTAAATAATCAAATTGTAAACAGAATTTGTAATACAGCTACACATCTGTTCATTACTTAGTATACCTATACTCCCCTCCCTATACAAACAAGCTATGTAGCTATGTAGATTTGTTATATGCTTATGTACATGATCAAATACTTAAACTATACGATACAAACTATAGAAGTTCATTCGTCACATCGTATATTTGGATAAAAAGACCACAACTACAATACATTATTGGGCAGTCATAATTGACTTATATAAACTTTAATGGGAGCTGATTTGAACAATTCCGTAAGTTCAAAATATGGGTCCTAGTCGAGAACGATCGGTGTTCGATTCGCACCATCATTCTTAGCTGAGATTATTAAGCAAATGTAGATAGTTCCTTTCGCAAAATGTTTGGTAATATGACGCTGCATCACAGTTGATGATTTCTCGTATGCCATGTTCTTTTGCTATTTCAGTTAGCGATTCGAATAGTTATTGATTTTAAAAGCGTGGTTAAGTTAAACTTTTATATTACCGAACACTTGTAGAAGCTTACTCCTTTAGCACTTTTATGACCCATCCGCAATTCACAGATTCAATTCATGCATTAATAAAGTATGACTTGTTTTCTTCACGTAGTTTGATTTGATAATGAAAACATTAAATTGTCTTAGAATGGGACACATACTAAAATGTGAACTGTACAAATAATAAACTTTGAATAAAACTCGAATTAAATAAGGCTATGCTTATGCGTTTAATTTAACTGTCATTATATATATCAGCCTTAGTCATGCAGTACATGTAAACTTGTAAAAGCTATGGCGCTCAAAATAAATCATGTTCTTAAGTCTACATACAGGAATACGAAATAGTGCATACCTATGTGTCCGACGACTGAGGTGTCAGCAGCACCAGACCTAGATAGGTAAAAATAGAGACAATGCTTTAAGGGTTCTGAAAACAAAGTTGATTGATGTATGTGTATGCACATTAGAGAAATCATGATTTATACATGTGTACATTAATCAATTAAAATCGTATATCCGTTTTTGTATATAAAATATCGCTTATTAGTTCTAAGATTTGCTTGTTAAGCAAAATATGACTATCGGACTTATCTTTTGCTCACATAAATGTACGGTAACAGGAAGACGTATATACGTTGTATTGTTCAACGTTTTGCAAATCTTAAAACTTTAAAACAATTAACACAATAAATTAAGGTTGATTTAAGGGTCTCTTAAAACACACAATTTTGAACATTAAAGAATATAAATAAACAAATCAAACGTTAGCATATTTGTAAAATTGTATTTTAGTGTATCATGTAGGTAATTACACATCTAAACGTTACAAAGTACTGTCCCGGACGAGGTGTTGGTTGTACGATAATGCTGCGTGTATTTGTACGTTCAATCCTTGGATGGACTCTTGGACGGAATGGTGGGGGTGAATGAAAATCTCTTGGCGTTGCAAATGGGGATGGGACGTCCGAACTATTTCTTTCATCAATTAGATTCTGTGCAAGGCGTTTTTTTTTAATCCGCCTCTTGGAATAGCATGCCATTCGCGACAACATGGACATTCCACTTGGTTACTGCAATATGGACATAATGAATTCTAATTTTAAAGCAGTTAACTTTGTATTCTCTAACACTTTTTAAACAAACTGCAACATGTGCCAAAAGGACGTCCGCTCGACATACTTATTTTTATATTGAATTAAACAAGAAACGTTCTTAAAAGTAACTTGTCATGTTTGTACTACATTATAACACAGCAAGGATCTAGACAAAATATAGTCATTAAAAGTAAAAAAGCGGAAATATAAATGCATGATCGTTTACCACTTTAAATATCCTTGACCTTTTACATGGGAGCATAACGATTGTTCGTGACATGAAACATAACCATAGATAGACAAAATGACTGTTGTACAAATATGTGTCACAGATGAAAAAGATAAGGGTACAAAAGGGAGCATACATAAAAATAATGACGTAAATAAAAACAGACAATCCAATTATCTTAATGATTATTTTTCATTTAATATGTATTAAACGATTGTACAATTTAGAATGTTTGCTTTGTTTATGAGACGTTTTGTGGCAACACGTGATATCGTACATGTAGTAGAAAACTCAAAGCGTATTATAAAATCCGGATGACCAAGACGTTACGGCTATAATCTTTTATTGCGAAGAAAAAAACAATCGAATCCTGATTTGGCTTGCTTTTTTGTCTGTTTTGTGCTTCATTCTTTATTATTATTTTAACAATCCTTTTATATTTTTGTTCTTAATTTGTCAATTTAAAACTTGTTTTTTTTTTAATTGTGACCTTGACATTTCACAGACAAGCTATTAGAATTGTACCCGACACACTGTTAGTTCACTGAAAATAATAATCTCAAATTAGATTTTCAACCTGCCAAACGGGGATGATAATGGATACATTTTAGCTTAAATTGTGACATTGATCTTAAACCGAATAGCATGAGATTTGTACACTCTTTGTTGCCTTTCAACACAACATATTTTTCTTCGTAAGCTTTTCGTTTGTCGTGCGTGCAACTTGCGTCAGACGTACGACGGTCGTCAGGCATACGGACATTAATTTTTGGCGAAATAGCCACCATACGAATATGTATATACATAAATGCGTAATTTTTTAATGAGTCTTTTTTTTCCGTTTTGATGTTCAAGCATGCACATGCGGTCGAGCTTAAAGAGTGTTAAGACTGATACAGAATATTTAGATCCGCTAATAAATCCACGATAAGAATTCTATGACAGCTCTGATTAACATCAAATAGTCACCATGTGACTTTTGATCCATTTCAGCAACCCCCACCAATGTGTCGAACTGGCCAAGAAGTGGAATCTAAGCTATTATATTTTCCAATTTAATACATAAACATTTAATGATAAAAATAACTTAATCCTTTGTAAACATGCGTCTACCGAATTCGTTTTACTGTGACCGTTAGATGTCTGTTTCAGACGTAAGCTTTACGTGCGACCAACGCACGTCAGTCGCTTGGTGCCCGTAAAGGCTTCGTAGGTCGTCCACAGAGACACTGTTTCGTCTTTCGGCGGGCAATTAAAATCGTGCATTGGACGTTCGTTCGACGCACGATGTGCGCATGGTGCCCTTTAGACGGGTGATAAACTCATTCTTGACGCTTCAACGAAAGCGGCTGCGAACATGTCAGTTGAATCGGTTTCGTCGATCTTGCAATCAGGCTAAGGACGCTTTTGAGTCTTTTCCATTTTTTTGAAAAAAAATATCGACGCAAGCTCGACGTCGGATTAATGTGTGTGAATGGATTTGTTTTGTGTACTGCTGTGACGGATATTGGATTTTATTGTAAAACAATAGTCGGTACAGAAAAAGTCAATATTTAGGGAGTACAAATGTGATTGTGGTTTTTAATGTTAAGAGACTCCTGTATGGCTTGCAATACTGTCAAATCCTTGTTTTTATAAACCATATACACTGTGCATGTGTTATATCTGTGGCGTTGTTTTAAACAATCTGAGAACACGTACCTTTAATTTCTTGTGTTTCATACTTTTAGTGGCAAGGTGATTTATTATGACTTTATCATCTGTGCTGAAGTTTGTCATTGTGTTTAAGGATTACTACAGTTAGGGAGGGAATACACATCAAGCTAAATATTTCAATGCACCAATTTGAAACATTGACACCAAACGTAACTCGGTATAATGCCAATAAAAACAAGGAACACACAAAGTGGCGGTTTCTTCACATTCAGCCTGGTATTAATAAGCTATTCGTTCTGTTTGCTTATATAATGTTCAATAAATGCTTTCAAACTCATTTAGGAATTATTTAACACTAATAATAGAAGAAATAGTACACCTCAAAGTAACTGTGTATCTTGAAAATAGCCCACCCGTTGAAAATGAAAAAAAGCACTCCAAAAGCGGCAATGTGTGTACATTACGCCTAGGTTTCATAAGCTTTTCTTACTGTTTGCATAAGTATTGTTTCCCTAAACCCATGGTCTACTTGACTAATTTGGATAACTTTTGGGGAAAAATTGAAGACACAAAGCAGTTAATGATGTGTTATTAAGTCACGATTACATGGAAAGAACTTGAACATTTCAGTCTGAAGTAGTCATTTACATTTGTCTAAGCCTTTAGAGACTTTCATTGACTTTTTTATATTCCAGTGAGGTTCGGTCACACTTCGTTCCTTGATAAGCCATAAAAGCACCTCCAAATTCATGTGCTATTCTCATCCTCCTCTTCTCACTGAGTAGTGCCAACTGGATTTGTGAACATTGGCTCAACTAAAGGCGACTTTCTCTATGGTACTTTCTCTAGCAAATTGGACATCAAGCTTCATTCTCTGCAGCTTTGCAATATTGTTCAGACTTTCATCCTCGAAAAAAACATATCAACTTTTCAATTGTCAGCGAAGAGGCCATCTTTAAATTTCAGTATGTCAAGCAGGTCCCGTCTCTCTATCTGCTTTTCTGCTCTGCCCCATTCTTTCATGACATAACTCCAGTTGAGTTTAACTGCTCGTTTGGCTTGGGCCTCGGCCAGACATAATGTAAAACTCATCCCGGGCCTTTCTCTTCGACACGTGTATGTGTTAAAATGTGTGTGGTGTTATATTTTCATCCATATGTTTTTCAGCAACATATGTTAAGATTTATTTTTTACTTTGGATTCTAGTCGCACATCACTCTGTTCACCCTGCAGTTAAAGTTGTCTGTCACTCTCAGTCGCTTTGTGGAGTGTCTTTCTTTAACATCGCTGCTTCAGCTGATATCTTCCCGTTTTCAATCAAGATATCTGCGTTAGGGTCCAGAGTTTGATATGCAAATTTTTATGTCTCTCTTTCTCTGGTACTCTTCGCGCCTCTCCGTCAACCTTTGGGTTTGTATCATACTATGGTTACAGGCAGGATCCACACCTTTGGGAAGGTCATAGGCAAATACATCAAATAGCTAAGTCTTTGCATTGTTGAACAGCAAATTGCTCTTCTTTACCTGTCTGTCCATATCTCTTTTTGCTTCTCTTAATTGTTTCCAGACATTTTTTCAAACTTCCGATGGAGGATTCTCAAGGAAACAAAGAACACAGTGTTTTAGTAGTACTTGGCGTAGACCTGTTTTGCCAATTCCCGTGCTGCTTTGGTTGTGGCCATTGTCCATTTCTATGTAGTACCGTTTCATGCCTACGACACTCTGGGATGTATGGAGTTTTGTAAGAGAGTTCTAAGAGTGGGAAAGTCAATATTTGCATTATACATACTTCCGCTAAATCTAGTTTTGGACATGCGTAATTGCTCCGCCATGCTCTATGATGTACGTCCTCAGACTAATGTCAATTTTCGAAAACAATTATGATCTAAATTGTTATAAATTACAAGTATAAATTACAAGTCTTAAAGATTGTTAATTACTTTTGTACTTTCTACTAATGTATAACTGTAAATTAATTCAACTTGCTAATTTGAGCAAACACATGTCACTTCGACAGTTAAACTAAGCTAGCTTGCTAGCCAGTTGAACTGTTGTTCTGCACAGATAAAACGTAAAGCGGGACTAATGTGTATGGAACGTGGCACAAACCAAGCTCAAGTACAGTATACTAATATCATTAAAAAAAAAATACGCACTCATAAAAGGAAATAGCAAACCTTCGATAACTGTGTCACTGCTTGTCTGACATAAAGTTGAATATGGTATTCTTTTTGGGGATGTTGACTGTTTGGTTGCAGCCAACCAAATGATTTATGTAAATGCGCGTTATACCATTAGAACTTTCCAACATCGTACAGGTAAAACAAGATTGTATCTCATGTTAAATGATGAAAAGGGGAAAGGGTGGAACAAAATAGTTTGATTCAGTTGTTTGGACGGTTTCTTTTTCATTTTTTCTTTCTCATGCTAGTACTTCCAATACAAAATATCTCCCTAATGACCCAATTCACCAAGTGGATTTGATTTTCAATGTGTTTTTGCCATTTATCTCCCACCTAGTAACATTAAAAAATCATTTGTGTCGAACATAAGCTTCCCCAATATGCGGACACTACTACTATTTTATTAGACTTGACATCCCGTAAAATAACCACTTAAACAATCAATTATTGTGGACACCTTTTGTGTATTAATTTTACATTAGAGAAATCAAACATATGTTGATTGGGAAACGCACACATAGCCATGGTAGGATTAGTACAATATTAAATTAGGTCAAATGTTGATGCATCCTAGCTCTTCTATGCAATCAAAAAGGTGGCTGTTGGCCTATCAAAACTATTTCAAAGGAAGAAACAAATATTATTAGAACACATTTTGAAAATTGGTTAATTACTTTTAACACAAATTGGAGACATTGTTATTGTGAAAATGTTAGTTTTTTTATTATTGATTCTCTTGTTAATATCAATGTTTTTTGCGCATAATAATATTTATTTGATTCAATATTTTCTGTCAAACGTTGCGGCGGGTATATCGAAATACAGGTAACAACAATAGTAAAGGAATTTAATCAAGTAGGTTTACAGCTTGCAGATGAATCTTTTAACATAAACTAAGTGTTGTTTTCTTCTTAAAGACATGCTTTGATGTTGGAATTAAATGTATCGATGTTGTATGTTTATACTGTCGTTTTTTTACAAACAAAATGTAAACAATTCAAATCAAAGTAAACATGTGTCCACATCTCAATACAAGAATGAACGACTATCAATATAAGTGTATTTAAGAACTACTCTGCGTAATGTGTTATAACCAATATTATGTGGAATACATGTTTTAAAACCGATTCAAGCATATGATACTTGGTATTTTAAATGGCATTTTACATAAAATAAAAATTACTGATGATTCAAGTTTTACTTTTTGAAAACAAAGAATAACATTGTTTTACATTAAGTCTAGGAATGTAAGGTGTGTACAACAGTTATTAGTTGTTTTACACCCGAACAATATTATCCCGCCAAGATTAAGAAAATTCCGTGACATATTATACAAACTGTTTTAGCGTTATAAAATGAGTATGTTGCTGTTAGATTGTTCTTTTACACGTGTAAAGCATATAAAATGCAATCCAAATATAACAGGATTCATGACATTTATAAATATAAGTATTATAAATAAACTTGGCATCCTCTTCAGAAAAAAAGATTCGTTAACATATAGTATTTTTTTTTTCATTGACATAACAGGCCTTTTCCTTGCGAAACATATCTTTGTTTTCAATTATTTGTGTTTTTCATTAGATTTTAAGTGGTTATAGTGAATACTACTAAGATACTATGCAAAAGGAATTTAAAGGCTTAATAAAATATATTTATTGGCAGATCGATAGCTTATGCAGCGTAGTCGTACACAATACAATTTCAAGGGTCGTTAATACTGTTGTAACTGTTATGTGTAAATGTCTGAAGATAATGTACATGTGATATCAAGAAACCGTATCATAGTATGACATGTCCGTTGTTAAATGTTCAATATACCTTATAAGGTATCCTGTATGGTGACCGCAATTTTAGATGAAGATTAACTTGAAAATACCTTGAATGTATCTCGAGGACGTCTAAACAAGCGCCACAAAACGTGTGTTGACAAGGTAGCATACGCTGGTTGTCGCAGAACTCTAGATATTAAAAGACATTGAAAGAAAACGGTGTAGTGTCGATTATTTAAGATAATATGAAATTACCTTGAATTTGTGCCGAGGTTCTCTAAACAAGCACCACAAAACGTGTCTTGACAAGGTAGCATGCGCGGGTTGTTGAAGACCGAAAGACAAATCGAACATTCTAGATGATCTCCTACGGTTCGAGTCATAGTTGATTCCTGTAAATAGTTTCAAGTTTTGTTTTATTGGAATATCGGCAAAACGCCTTTGACGATTTTCATACAAGTAAACAAAGTATAGCCAAAGTGCATCAGTACAATACTAATACAAACATGCAAATAAACACAAACTACAATCAAGTGTTCAAACATAATGTACAAACGTGTACTTATTAACAACAACTCGAAAAGAGCAAACAAGTAATAGTTAGACTACATATTTAGGGTTATATACATTGTTTATTTAAGAAGCAGCAAATGCTTGTAATTTGTCCTCACGGAGTTTCATGGCATCAGTTATGGATCTGACAACATTGGTTATGAATTTATTATTTTGACAAGATATACTGTTTTTTAATTTCAATAATTTTGGCCAGTTTGATCGAATACAATACTTTGTTCGAAGATCTTTATAGATTGGGCAAGTTAGAAAGAAGTGGTATTCGGATTCAACAGTTTGCATAACAAAGTTTACATTTACGTTTGACTTTTGATATGTTAGTGTATCAACCAGTCTCTATTTCCAATGTATGGGTGCGTAGTCTTGATACATGTTTTGTTTGCTTTCTTACTATTGATGTAATCTAAATATTGTTCATACGCAAAACAATAAGTGCCCATTGTTTGCATATAATAGAAAGAGGAAATATGCCAAGTTTGTCTAAGACAGCGGCATTAGAAGTCTTTCAGCAAACACCAAGAATAGTTTAAAAAAATCAAGTTTGTCAACTTCATCAATGTTGTTAATTCCCCGTAGTTTTGTTTTAGAATTTAGCTTCGCTTTGCTAAAAATAGAAAATTAATAGTTGTACGCTTTTAAGGCTTGTTCATAATTTGCTTTAATAGCTCTTTATATATTACCAAAGAAATAACTCGTTGCAGTCAACAAAGAAGTCTGCGACATGTTTAGAATTATCGGCCCTTTTATTGCGCTTTAGCTTTGATATTGTTGTTTTGTATTCCTAGAGATGTTAATGGACGATTTAACTCCTCAATATGAAGTGTTTCATTTATTGATGCGCATTCATCAGCATTGAAGGGAGTGTGATGAGGTGTGTTAGAAAAATGCTTAAAATGATCTATTTAATCATCAATATTAATAGTTATGAGGTATTTTGCGCAAATAGAGATGCGCCATGGGCGAATATGTCAAGTGTTAAACAAATAATTGTGTGTTAAAAGAAAATAAGTGTGTGAACATCAAAAGGTTTAAAAACAAAACATGAAATGTATTAATGGTACATTGGTGATTAGAAAAAGTGATATCCGGTCTATTATATCACTGATATTATGAAACAAAGTGTGTCTGTTAAGACAATTATTTGCAGCCATATGCCTTAGATTCTTCAGATAAACTATTACTTGGTTAAAATAAGTCCTTAAATATTTGCAGATATATAATTATAGCAAATAGCGTCATGAAGTTTGGTGAGGATCGAATGAAAGGTGCACAACGCGAACAATATATAGGGTAAGTAAAGTATAAATAGTTCATGATTTAATGTTTCGACTGCCAACATATCTAAAAGACATTAAGCTATTATAAACTGTCAACAATAACCTCTCGTCGTCTCTCACGCCCGTCATGGTCCACGCGCACATGCACACCTCTTACACATATACCTGGACCAACACCAACATACACATTCAGCCACGCACGCTCACACATACACACGCACGCATACACGCATACATAAGCACACCACTAAATTTACTCACCGATATTTCAATCCAACTTGACTGACTTGGCCTTTTGGCAACTGCATTGTGTTTGAACGCTTAATCACAAACTTTAAACACAACCCCATTCCCAATATCCACTCATTCTTACTTTAATCGAGACATGCGAGATGTGCCTCTTTGCTTCTTTCATCCTTCTTCCTGTCTTCTGTTCCTATCCCTCTACATTATACTTCTTGGAGCACCTCATGGAGTCTGGTATAATTTGGAATTCGTATCCAAACTTCCGATGGTTCCGTTACTGTTTCTCGTGCCTAACGTCAATGCATTTTTCAGCCCAGGAATTACATGATGACTAGCAAGTGTTGCGTCTACACGAGAAACATACGATTCAAACTCCAATGGCGTCTTGTAATCTCTTTCTTATGCACCATGGTCCTCTTTCCAATAGAGATGTATTCTATCCTACTTCATCTACAAACCATCACGGTCGCCAGACCATTAACACCGTATACCAATTCAAATATCGTAATCTCGGAAATTCACAGATCTAATATAGAGCTGACATGCGTGTTCCTAAAACTCCTGATTTCGTCTTTCGTGTGTTATTTCGCCTACATGTTCCTTTTTATCTTACTATGTGGTGACATCCACCCCAATCCCGGTCCTATTTCCAGACAGAACCTAGAATCTGCCTCAACATCATTCACCTCTTCTTCTCAATCAGTTGATTTAAGTAACCACTTATGCACTACAACGTCCAAAGTATCATCAAGAAATAAGACATTTTATATACCGAATTTAAGGATTTCGACATTTTATCGTTCTCAGAAACATGGCTCACTGAAACGTGCCTTACACAAGCTCTGATTTTCTCAGATTTTAACCCCCCTGAAAGAAAAGATCGGCCTGGAGACAGCCACGGTGGTGTCTTAGTCTACATTAAAAATAATCTATCTTACAAAAGACGCACAGACCTCGAAATCAATGGTACTGAATCAATCCGGATCGAACTTGTTACATTTTCTAAACATACCCTGTTCGGCGTATTTCACAGACCCCCAGATACACCTGCACATATACATGCTGCCATTGAAAATTCATACATCTTGCTGTTGACACGGGAATCACTAACATTATTATAACTGGTGACTTTAATATCAACTTCCACGACCATAACAACAAACTCAAACAGTTATGCAACCAATGCGGCCTCTACCAAACCATTAATGACCCTACACATTACACTGAGCGTTCCTCTTTTACAATTGACTTAATACTCACCACTGAGCCTAACCTTATTCACTCATCGGGGGTGGGGGACCCCTGTCTTGAACAAAATATTAGATATCACTGCCCCATCTATGGTCTTCCTAACTTCAAAAAGGCACATAAACGCACATTTAAGCGCCATATATGGCTTTTTGATCAGGGCAACTACGAAGCGCTTAGGGAAGTTATGGCAAACACCGACTGGGACACAAAGAAGCATAACGACCTTAATATTTATTCTAAAAACATATCCGAGTACATAATATCCACGGCGAAAAACTATATTCCAAACAGACTAATAACAATTCGCCCAATTGAACCAGCCTGGATAACCACTCACATAAAATATCTCATTCGGTGTCGTCGACGGTTGTTTCGCAAAGCCAAACACACAACCCTTGAACGCGACTGGTTTAAATTCAGGACTCTGCGAAACAAAGTTGTGGCCGAAATTAGACGCGCAAAACTAAATCACCAAGACAAATTGGCTGAAAAGCTTCAATCAACGACAAATTCTAGGTCCTGGTGGTCATGTTTTAAAAGCTTTATTCGACCCAACTCGACATCATCCATACCCATACTTATCCATCAAGATTCAATTATTGAAGACGACACCATGAAGGCTACTGTCCTTAACAACTTCTTCACAGAACAAACTCTCCTGGCCGATTCAGAAGCATCAAACCTTAGCCAGTTCATAAATCATGACAACGAAACTCTGAGCTCCCTCGTGGTCACTCCAACTGAGGTTAAATCAGTGCTACGAGGCTTACCATTAAATAAAGCTTCTGGCCCAAATTCAGTAAATAACAGCATTCTGAGAAAACTTTCATCTGAACTATCGCTTCCTTTATGTGATATTTTCAATACTTCCTTACGCACCTCTGTATTCCCAGAACCATGGAAAGAAGCCTTTGTCACCCCAATATTCAAATCGGGAGACTCATCTAACCCAGCCAACTATCGTCCATCTCTTTACTTAGCACACTTGGAAAAGTATTTGAAAGAATTGTATTTAAACATACATTTAACTTCTCACACACTCATCAGATCCTCTCCCCCTTACAATCTGGATTTGTCCCTGGTGACTCAACAATAAACCAGCTTACGTTTCTCTATAACTTCTTTAGCGAGGCTATCGATTCTGGAAAAGAGGTCAGAGCTATATTCTGCGACATTCGCAAAGCATTCGACCGCGTATGGCATAAGGGTTTGTTGTTTAAGCTTACCAATATAGGCATAAGAGATAGTATTTTATCCTGGTTCGAATCCTACCTTACTAACCGCAAACAAAATGTTGTTCTCCAAAACGCAGAATCCAATTGGTCTCATATCAACGCTGGAGTACCCCAGGGTTCAATTTTAGGATCTCTTTTGTTTTTAATTTTTATTAATGATATTGTTAAAGATATTCATGCAAACATCATGTTTTTTGCCGACGACACTAGCCTTTATGTTGTAGTCGACAATCCAGTCAACGCTGCAGCTATACTTAACTCCGATCTCGAAAGAATCAATAAATGGGCTAAAACGTGGCTTGTCTGTTTTAATCCTAAGAAAACGGAATCGATGATCATTAGTCGCAAGACAAACACAACTCAACATCCCCCTGTATATATGGATAACGTCGCCATTAGCGAAGTAACAAAACATAAACATCTAGGACTCTACTTTACGAAAGATCTTAAATGGGGCACCCATATTGAGTACATTGTTAATAAGGCCTACACAAGAATACACGTAATGAAAAAGTTAAAATTTAATTTAGATCGTTCCTCATTGGAAACCATGTACTTATCATTTATTCGTCCTTTACTCGAATACGGCGATGTCGTTTTCGACAACTGTACATTACAAGACCAAGAACTGTTAGAAAACGTCCAACATGAGGCTGCACGAATAGTCACAGGTGCCACGAAATTAATCTCTATCCAAAAGCTTTTGGAAGAAGTCGGATGGGAAACTTTAAGTAATCGCAGAGCCAAACATAAACTCACTCTTTTTTACAAAATGACTAATAACCTAACCCCATCCTATCTGTCTGACTTATGTCCACCAATGAATACCAACGACCGCTATAATTTAAGGAATAATCAATCACTTTATGTTCCTAGAGCTAGAACTGCGCTCTACTACAACTCATTTATCCCATCCACAACTCGTGCTTTCAATAGCCTTTCAACCGAAATCTCGAACGCATCATCCATCCACAAATTTAAAAGAGGTCTTCCATCATCAGCGGTCAAAGTTCCAAAATATTATTACTATGGCAAACGTATATCCCAGATAATGCATACGCGACTACGCACAAACTGCAGTGTGCTTTCACATGACCTGTTTAGTAAAAACATTATACAATCCCCTCTTTGCTCTTGTGGCGAAGAAGAAACAGCTAGCCACTATTTTTTACACTGCCCATTGTACTCCACCATTCGAGTGCGCCTCTTGAACTGTGTATCGCACTTCTGCATACCCTCAACCAAGGTATTGCTTTTTGGAAATCCTATTCTTTCCTTGGAAGACAACTGCACTATATTTGCAGCAGTACATACCTTTATTGATAAATCTAAACGTTTTGATAAGACGCCTTCGGTACCAATTCCCACATTATCATAACGTGCTCCCCAGCTCCTTCAAACTCCTTCAAACTCTTGCTCCAACCTCGTTCTACCACTCTATCTCCGCTTCCATTTCTCTAACTCTTCCCTTCTTTCACTTACACATCCACTTCATCTATGTATTCACACTCATCTGCTCTTCCCACATCAAATTTAATTATACACATGTACTTTCCACCACAACCACTCTTCATTTACATTTATTAAGTGAAGTCCTTCTCGCCTAATGGATCGTTTATTCATGCTCGTGGAACGACCTACAATAAGCTAAGTCTAGCTTCCAGGTCAATCCACATATTACTGTGTATTTATTTGATGTATATGCATTCCGAAATAAACATGTTTAAACCAACAATAACATCTGACAAATAAAGCAGTTTAACGCAATATGGAATTGTGTTACAAATAACAATAGCAAGACTGAAAGAGTAAACTCTAAAAATAAACTGTACCTCATCAGACAAACAAAAACTTTGATTGCTTCATTGCTGTTAGCATTCATTGTAATATGATTTTTAAAATTAAGCCACTTATACGGTTTGATCAATAAAACAGTTGCACTGCAAACATTTGGCAACTCACAGTTGTCAGTTTTATTAAATGTGTATAAATCCATAAAAAACAACAACAACAACATATTGCATAATCTGACACAAAATTGACGACGAGGCAACGTAAACTGCTCTTTAACAATCCGTACTGTTCCTGGAGTTATTAATGTTATGTAAGCCTTGAGAACAGAGCGTTGTAAACGTTTTAATCCTTCCTGCATTTATCAATCGATTTCTATATTTTTAAAGTCACTATAAACTAGTTTTTGGCATATTTAATATTTTCAAAACGTATGTAAAACCACAGTCATTCAAAAGTTTCTATGTTTGATACCCATTTTTATATAACTTCTGGTTATGTTGTAATGTTTTTGTACACTGGGTGTAAAATTGTGTTATCATTATGTATAACCTTAAACCAACAATGCTTCATATTACTAATCCTGTTATGGGAATCTCCTTTAACTTCGGCTGGGAATTGTTTACTTCCAACCTGCAATACCCGTTAACATAACGTTAGTGGAATTTGTTCGATTTCCGTTGACTTTGAATAACCCAAACTAGCAAAACTCACTACGAATAGGCGACACTAAAGAGTCAGATAACTGATACATAAGTTAAGTTAAAAATTTAAACTGATCGCATTTACACATTAATACATCTAACTTTTGTATGAATGATGTGGCTATAATGCTCATATTATGCGCATTTACCTTAAAGTATGTTTGACCGTTGATCTAGTGACCCAAGCCTTGCATGCAGCAAATCATAAATAAATTAAACATTTGAAGCAAATTAATTTACAATTCTCCAATGAAATATAAAGTTACAATCACAATCCATACAACTTTATGATGTCAATATATACCATTGGCCTCTTTGTTGGATATTGACCGAGCGAATGAACAATAGTTTTACATGCATCTTGTCGTTTCCATATTATGAACATTTAATGACGACTAAACAGTTTGGATAGGCTGTATCATGCATACATTTGACTCCTAATTGTGGTCTTGAAATTTGATCTAGGGACATGCGACACCCCGTCTCTAAATACTGAACTATTGCGGTGTATCATTTTAAAATTACATAATGAATGCTCAAAAGAAGTAACAATCAGGACATACTGTAGAACGACAAATTATAAAGTTTGTTCTCTACCTATGACCTAGACCTTTAAGCTAAGAAAAAGCATCGTCTGCGCAGTACTCCGAATGTACATGGTGGACATGTGTGGTGTGTTATTTCAAAAAACGCATGATGTGAAGAGATTTCAATAGAAGAAGATTCCTGTTTTAACAAAAGCAAATTGAAATCGGATTGTTTTTACTGAATAAATTTGTCTTCTTTACGTCAAGTTGACCAAAACAAAATCCTGACCAGCGAGTCAACATCAATCGTAAAAATATCACATGTGCCATGGTACTAACCCAGCTATGCCACGAATTGACATCACACCTGTGTATTTAAAACACACTCTATAGATTAGAAGGACCCCATGGGACGTGGTTTATGTTGTCTTAATTTCATACATGTCGCTGAAATCAAATTTAAAAGAACGAAAGCTCAGTATGAGCTCTATTTACACATTTTCCAAAGTATACTGTTGGCACAACATTTAGTTAGCTGCTTCGATCCTTTGAGTTGACATTATTATTTTACAAAGCTGAGGGTAAAAAACAAACCTAAAATTATAATAATATGGTCCAATTATAATATCTGAAATATAAATGCAACTTAAACCATCTTTCAATAGCCCAAACATTGATCTCTCGAGTGAAAGAATTTATAACAAATGGTCTCGATCAAATAACTACATGCTTTTGTATTCAAATATTGTTTAATTATCGTCACGTTACATGCACACAAATATCAATAGGATCAATCTTTGTGCAATTTTCGTCTCAGGCAAGTTGAATTGAAACCCGTGGTATTGAAATTTCTTTTCAATAAAACATTCATGAAAACTAGCTCCATTATTGACATGGAATCAAAATACAAGAACGGTAAATATATTCCGTTAGCAATGTTGAAAACCTTTTACATCTAATTTTATGAACTTCAATCAGTAGTCTAGTAATATTATATGTTTAATATTTAAAAGATTTTGCAAAAAAAAATGTCTGTGCATTGACAAATATTTATCAAAACTAAAGAGCTTAAAAAAGTATAAAACAAATGCCTTCAAAAAAGGCAATTGACGTTACTTAATTTTCAGATGGCCCAAAATTCAAAAAGTAACAATATTATCGGCTCAGTGACTTTTTAGACCTCATATCAAATTATATAGTTTGTGTTTGTCGTTAGTAGCGCAAATAGTTTAGTCATGCTTTCAGATGCATTAACAAATTGATAATGAATATCCCTATAACAGTACTACTGGTACTATATATATATGTTAACATTATGTAAACAAAAAATATTTTACCATTTTATTTCATAGTAATCTTTTGTTTTATTAGAGAGCGCGCGAAAACATTTCTGACATGTTAAACGTCACGTTTTCCGCATTTAATTAATTTAATTAAAAAACTTAAAAGAGCATAGACCAAAAAGATGTTAACGTTTGTATAAACTTATTTTAGCGCATTTGTTAGCACATAATGTTGATTTTATATGTCCCAAGTTTCCAAAATATAAGTGAGTGCAGATTTCGCGCGCCCAATGTGGGTCGTCATGTTTTGAACACCAACGGCATCGATCTGTAGGAAACCTTATAGAAAGAAATTTGCTATGTTATAAAATCATGACCCGATCATTAATAGCAAAAATGAAACGGCTTTTACAGTTTAACCAAAAAATAATGAAGATATTTATCAGGCAGTAGGCTGAGAATGCCAAACCAAGTAGTTTAACTTCCACACACAAAGAACCACAAAGCCTCCAAATTTACTTACTCGATTAATTCACAATGCAAGTTTACACAAAACTATATTATGCCTTTCACTAAAATGGTTGTACTATGTATTTTAACTTAAATTCCCGTTGAAAAATGCCTTACCTCACTCTGCTGAGCAGTATTCATTTTTTTACTAACAAGCTGTAAAACACTCGTAAACGCGTCTGTGGAGACGGATAATCCGCACACGATGTAATCTTTAATGTGTACCAATCGTGATACATCGACGATCTCCGGAATCCTCCCTAAGATAGATCTCTTTTTTGTTCAATCGTGTTACATCGACTATCTCCGGAATCCTCCGAAAGATTTACCTCGTGTCAAATGAGGACCCATCATGCATTCATGCATCCGCCGCGTTATCCGTCTTTTACGGTGTGTAAAAAATAAGTCAAACCGAAAGTGAAACTGGATTCATTACATTTCGCGGTGTAAGCAGTGAAAATGTGTTCCGTTTGAGGAAGATAATCGAACAAAGACATTAGGTATTTATGCAATACAGACTTTTACTAACGACTGTAGTACTGGCTAAAAAGACCTATGGCAGGTATATATACAACATGTTGTAATCAAATTGATGACTGGGTTTATTGTCAATGATATAATTAATTTATTTGTTTGTTATAATGCGATGTATTTATGTATTGCCTTTGTTTTAATTTATTACAATATTGAAATACCACGATATTGTTCGATAGTAAAAGTTTGTCATAAATTAACACTATGTGTATTATTTTTAATATTATTAAAATATAACAATAATTAATCAGACTAGTATTATTGTTATTCAAAATACGCTCACTGTGTTAATTTTAAACATTTACTTTAATGATTATCCATGTTTACTTGATTAAAAATGAAGTATATTAATAAGGGTATTACTACTTCAGAGAAAACGCATTATATTATACAATGATGCTTAAAGAATGAAGATTTGGCAAATTAGTCATTTGCAGTACTTGAAAGGTCTCCACACATACATTTAAACATTGGGTATTACTCTACAAGCATGAGTGAAACTATTTTGTTTAAACACCGCTTGAGTGTGACAGTTCTGGCTGACAAAGCACATGTTATCATTGAATATAAAAAGGCTTATAGTTTAATATACATGTAGATATATTATCAATTATGACATTGATGAAATAAATAAAAAATACAACACTTAACTTTTCCAATATTTACTGTGAAACTTTCATACTGTTTTCAGCTTCTCAGTCTTTTATGTCTAAACAAAAAACAAAAAAAACTTATTGATGTAATCGAAACATAAACATGTTCATTACTGATTTTACAACTATATCTCTTATAATATGTTTAGACAAAATGAGTTGCGACTATTGCAGCCTAAAATTACTTTCACGATTACTAAAATAACTACCGAAGTAGTATTCTAAAAGTCAGAATCAAAATAAAATTGCAATTATTGTGTGCATGTAATTGAAAATTTAATGATTTGAATTTTAACTGAGTAAGCCTAATTAAAAATGTTATTGAAATAAAAACAGCGATGTTAGATATATATAATTCTATTTTAGATGCTTCATTATTATGCTAATTAATGTAAACATTAACAATGTACCAATAACTGCAATAAACTGTAAAAAAATCAGTATTGCATTAAGGGATTTAAAATCAGTCATTTTGTGTCCTTAATACGTTATACTATTGATAACATTATATTATAGTGTATGAGTAGTTATTTTTTTAAGTAATAGCAATAAAAGTGCATTATATATATACGAAAATAACTTTGCAGTAACTTTTTTGTAACTCATCATAATATTCTTTAATGTTAGTATTGTCTTGCAATGTGACACTACAATTCCATTCGCGCCACCCATATTTTGTTCTCAAATGCTTTTTTCATTACACTGTATTATTTGTATGAATCGTATGTGTGCTTCAAAAGGAAATAATACGCATGCCACTTCTTTCAGTTGTATGAAAATTACCCGAAAACCAGTACAATTCAAGAACAGAATACCAGGGTACTGCAGTCTGCTCTTTTAAATTTCCAGAAATGTGTTTATACGTGATTTGACGATAATTATTAACAAACTGTGTATGATTTCAGATTGGACACTTACTCTGAACTGAATCGTAGATATTCTTCTTATTTTATTTATTTCCCGAACTGAAGTGATGTGCTCTTGAAAAACTCTCTGGAAATCTTTGTTGAATACAGTGATCAACTAAATCTATACAATCTGTAGAAGATATGTTTTCATTATTCAACTCAGCACCTACGTTTTTCATGAATTCGAAAACATATCAATGCACCATAACAGAAAATGTAGACACTGTACTAGAAAATATGGCAGAACAAATAACGTAATTATGTAATTTGAATTTGATATAACTTGGCGATTTATTCGAATTTACCATAGATGTAACCCACACTTGCATAACAAAACATTAAAATGCATTAGTGATTTCACAATTACATCACCCATGTGAATTTTATTTTAATTTGGTAAGATCTGTTCGTGTTGGGAAGTTAAAATGCAGTATTGATATTGTAATTCAGTACCTTAAGTGACAATTAGTGGGGCAGATACACCATTTGTTTATGCAGAATGAAACAAAAATGTATAATACACACTGTAGCAGTAAATACGTAATAAAGACAAGAATTATCAATTATTATAGTAATTGCTTATAAAACAATGTCACGTTAGAATATTGAATATTGTGTTTGCCCATTTATAAGCAGGTCCCACTTTGATTCTCATTGACACTAAGGGAGCGTTCTCAATATCAAGACACCAAGCACCTGTTCTACCCAGACAATCGACTCGAGAATGTCTTTATAAGACTTAGATTTTCAGTGCAATCTTGATAAAGTAAACAGGTTTAAGGTAAAACTTATAACACAGAATCTATATTGTGAGAATATACATCACCAATATACGAACATATTGGGCAAATCAACTGTTATATTAGCAAATACTTAAGATTAGCAGATTATCTAGAAAGAAAATGTAAGTATTAATCTACCATCTATCTCATTTGAGTGATTTTTTTTTTTTTTTTTTTTTTTTTTTTTTTTTTTTTTTTTTNATTATACCCATTCTCGCTAGACAGAAGACACCTTTCGTGTTAAGAAAAAAAAACTATTAAGTTCTGAATATGAAACATTTTTTGTACAAGCAGTAATCAAGTATTCATACTAGTGGTTGGTACGGTACCACCGATTGGACAATAGGTAAACGAATTTGGACGAAGTGGACATTTGACCTTGTTGAGCGAATTTGATCTTTTAGCTAGAGAGCCACGTTCTACAAACGACAAGCTATCTGCGCATGGTGAACATTGCTCAGCGATTTTTTTTAATTGTATAGCTCTAGCCGAATATAAGCACATTTAGTTTCTCCATTGCTTAAAAGTTAGCCCAAACATGTGCTTGTCACGCACTTAAGTTGCCCATATTTAAAGGCCCGTTCCTTATAAAAACCCTGTTTGTGGTACGTTAATTTAATATTCAGGATAAATAATGAAGTGCATTAAGGTCAATGTGTCTTCCCATTATAAAACATTGGCAGAAAGAATTTTTAAAATTGAAAGATAAATGACAAAACAAAATGTCAGTCAAGACTGCGATGGCGTCATGCATGACCATCCATACACTCGACCATTGTTTCTGCTATATCAAGCTTTGCGCAAGTGGGCTAGACAAATATTGCATGACGAGTGAGCTACATCGTACATGTGCCGCGCAATCTTCACATGGTGTAGAAGTGAGAATCGCGGTATAGGAAACATGCCCATGCTCCTAATGGAGGCCATTCGTTGAAAGTTATTGAGAATTGCACGATAAATGGTGAATTTCAGTCTTGGCCAGTTACTGGTGACCTAGTTTACGAACGCAGGTGACCCAAATTCAAACTCTACCTATATATTGTTTAAATAAACATTCTGAAAAGTTTCATCAAGACTCAGACTTAAATGTGCCATTTAGAGTGGTTACAAAGTTGTCAAAAACTTGACCTGGTAAATATACGTAGCATAAAAAAGGAAATATCAATGTAAGATCGCAACATGCTCACCAGGTTAATATCATAAGTTTGTATCGATTCCATGCTTCAAAAAATACATAAGACAAAAAAGGTAATTGTTTACTTTCGATACACGAATATTCTAAAAGAGAAAATCGAATTTGTTGCTAAAATATTTTCTTTGCTCGATTATTAATGCGCAAGTCACACATGTTACATCTTATTTAAAATGAAAATCGCAGTTTTGTAAATGTAAATCTGTGTTCACTTAAAACCATCTAGTATAACAACACATCGTTTGTTCTCAGTGGTATAACTGTATTTCCAATATTTCACATGTTTTGGGAAGATGTTGGATTGTGTTCGACTAATAATGGAATTTGAGCTTCGTAAAGTAATCTGAAAACACAGGATCCCAAAAGTGTTAGGGTTTCATGTTTTTTGTTTGTTTTTTATCAATAATATAACAATTATTATCATGATGACGTTAAAAGTGTATAACTTACCAGGTATTATTAATTTAAAGAAAAAATATAAGTTACGATACGCTTCTTTGATGTTTAATTGATAGAGCACATTTTCCGAGACATTGATGTATGTTATAAGGCATGCAAAGATATTTTTTAATAACTTGCAATGAAGCCATATTAAAAAGAAATACAAAACTGTGTATGTTTATCACAAAATTGACAGCAAATTATGTCTTATGATGTCAGATATACGCTTTTATGAGATGCGTTAAATGAGTACATTAAATGTGTTATTATATCTGCTTATAAAAACCACAAAGATAAGTGAAAGTGAAATTGAATATTTAAAAATTCACTTATTCAGGTAAATCGAAAAAAACAACAACAACAGTATTTATATTTAATATTTGACGTTTTACTCAATCAGGAATACGACTTGAACATAATGTGTTTGGTAGACGATTGAAAGCTAAAGTAAACAAAGACGGGTAAATGTTTTTGTAGACCAGTATTACAATTCAGGATCAGACAAAAAAACAACATAAGGTATATGTATATTAACCTATTAACAGAAAGTATCACAGTAAAACACTGATACATAAAGGTTATAAATTGCGTATGCGGGATGTTCCAATTGTATAACACGAGTGGTTAACTAAAAGGAAAGTATTCATATAGAATTTGTTTATAATGCCGCAAGCTGGTCGGTGTTATTATCTCCCATGTCGAATATTATTTCGGTTGGGGGTATTTATGCCGCATTAAAAGGTAAAAGTTGATGTTATGCTATCCGATTTTATTTTTAACAACACAAACACAATCAAACGATGATACAATTCTGCCGAATGTTTTATCCAAGCTAGAGTCGATCACTTGTTTTAAATACACATAAATATGTACAATACAAAGAAAGCTTAGACAAACAATTTATGGGTGTCAACTTGTATTACAAAACTAAACCTTACAACTAAGAAGATAACACATTAAAAAGCATTTGCATAGCCCAAGTTGACCAGAGACATTTTGAACCGCTTGGACGATTTAAATGAAACTTCCAAGTAGTGATCCGTGAATGACCGTATTTTAAAGTGATTTAAATCGTTCCGATCCGTTGCATAAACAGGTCACCAGAAATAAAAATAGATTTCAAAAATGGAAATTTAAAAACTATTTTTTATCTGAAACCACAAGGGTTAGCGCTAATATTTGGTAGGTAACATTGTCTTGTAGTCCTCTACTAAGCGTGTTCAAGCCATTGCAACTCTGTTTCCTTTAGAACCTCGCACACATTTGACAATATCAATCAAGCCGATAATATTTTTTTCTAATTGTTCTAAAGGTGTATAGGTTGTTAGGCGGAAGTATTCAATGTTGAAAGGATTAAATGTTTTTTGTTCAGCTTCTGCTTCTTCTATGATAGGTCTAACCTTGTAACACTGTATATTTACATGTTTTTTTAGGCCATATTTAATAACTGTTCTTAGCGATTTTGAAACCGTGCGTTCAATCTTGTTTATTATGGAATCTACTTGTTTGTCCATATCATCAATAACAACCAATTGCTTCTGTGCATGTTCTTTTGCAGAGGCTAATATTCGTGTTTCTAGAGCAGCAAATGCAGTTTGTATTTTTTAACTGAATAGAATGGAGATATTCCTTTGCCCTTGTCTCAAGACGCTCTAGTTTCAGACGGTCTACTTTGATGTTTTCCTTTCTATTTCCTAATTTGCCAAGGAGAATGTCCACTCTACTAAGCGTCATATTTCCTAAATCCTCCTCTACCTCAGTAGCATCTCTGGTTGACCCCTCCTCCTTTGTATCCATATTTCGCTTGCCAAGCTCTCCAATTTTTGTGTTTGTTACTTTGTTCTCAATAGATTGAACGCGCGGACATTGCCTATGTTCTGTCATCGCACACAAGCTGCACATCATCTCGTTATGGTCCTGGCAAAAAAGCACTATGTCCTCAGACGTGTGTGTTTGACAGACTAAAATTTCCCTGAGCATTCTTCTCACTTCTGCTGGTGGAGCGTTAACAGTATTACAGAGTGTGTGTTTACTTGTCATCTTGTACTTTCTGTGCCCCTTGCCGCATGTTGAACAGAGCAACTCGTCACAAATGGAGCAATACAGAGTTGCCCGAGTTTCTTTACCCTCAAATGAACATGGTTCACAATACTCCATGGCCTTAAAACGAGAAAATACACTGGTTAAATAAAAAGCAAACTATGCACTGTTAGTAAATGTAAGGTTCCGTCATGTACTATATGTTCATTATTAGTAGGAGTTTATTATAAAATGTTAATGTACATAAATACTGATACCGTCATAATTGAACACAAACATGCATATACAATATAACGATATGAAAATGTACATACACATGTTTTTGTTTTACTTTCAATTGAAATAAGAAATAAAAAATGAAAGATTTAACAATCGCTTAATAATCAACGCATGAGCATACTCACATTAAACTGAAGTACTGTTCTACATAAAATAATGCATGCTTTACGTTATTTTTTATTTAAAACTGTGCATATAGGCGAGGGAACATTATTTCAACTGCGACTTTACATTATCATGAACTATTTAAATGGCATGTTCATATCCATGTTTTTGCTTTGCTTTCAGCTTATCGAGCCACAATCTAAACAGTTTTCGATCGTTATAGATAATGCTATTCACAACTGTAGCATTTGAGTTTCGCCTTGTGTCTGAGTGTTTGTCCTGTGTTTATCTGATTAACGTCGTTGTTGTTGGGTTTTTTGCAGATAATTTGTGTTTGTTAATATATACTTTATTTGCCAATGTGCATTGTACATTTACACGCAAACATTGTTGGCATACAAACAAAATACAGTACACGCAGTCATGTTATATTAATGCATGCTAACGCTATATAAGCACATGTATCTAACAAAGAAAAACACACACATAGTTATGAAAGTTAAATTAGTATTTCAAAGAGACTCCGCCGGTTCCCACGCGATAGTTATTACCTGCGCACGCGATAGCAATTGCGTGCGATCGCAATATCTATCGATTACGTTTGCACGTGATAACTATGACGTGCGCACGGGATAGATAGCTCGTGCGCAGGCAACAGCTGGCGCGTAAACACGCAGTTATAACCTGCGTTCTTTGTTATATGATAATACGTAGAAGCCCGATAAGCAATACTAGTTTACCTGCGTTATTACACGAAGCAATTAGAGCTGTAACGATTCACCCATCATTCGATTCGATTCGATTTCGATACCAAATGGTCCGATTCGATTATTTTCGATTCGATTCAAATTAAACTATTTGCTGCTTATTTTGCAAACTATTTCATGTTTTGTTTGTCCAGGCCATGAATTAATATGTTTGGTATTTCATAGTAACTTATTAGGTTGTACATTTAACGTGTTTAGTTTTTTAAATAAAATTTAAAAACGCAGCATTGTTTTATAAGTAACAAATTAATTGAACAAAACTTCCGGTTGAGTTATTCTTAAATAACATAAAATGCACAATGTACCACATGTGTTTAACAGAAAAAAACATGTAAGTATATAAACAACTTCCAGTTGACTTCTTAACAGAATGCACACAGTTTAGTAAACAAACCATATGTATTGAGGAAAAACATGAGATCAAAACATCACATGGGTATAATTTAGTAACAGTAACTTACGTAAACAAAACACGTTTTGCAAGTTGCCTTTTCATCAGAACCTTCGCGAAACCCGAAATTGTTCCATACTTTTGATTTTAATTTTGACGGTGCGTCTTTCAGCGTGGTTGAAGAAGCCATTTTAACGGCTAATGCTCAGCATGTTATTCATTCATTCATTGGATGCCATATTGGCTATTGACCAATCACAAGACGTATTGCAAATGACAATATAAAGAAGTGAAACTCCAGCTGCTGGAGCAGTACTGAAATCCTATTACAAACAATTAGTTGGTCCTTTATTTATGGCAAGTGACCGATTGCCGAAACAGTACAAAACAGCACAATACAGCTGATATTGAACAGTACGAATATCGCGTGTCGCTTCGTGTATCGCGCAAAATATCGAGTATCGCTTCGTGTGTCGTGTGTCGAGGTCTGAAATTAGACCGCGATACACGAGATTCGGATAATATGGGCGATATTAAATAATAAAATATCGTGTATCGCTTCGTGTGTCTCGCAAAATATCGTGGGTCGCTTCGTGTTTCGTGCGCCGCCCTTTGAACGCTAGACACGATATTTTGCGCGATACTCACAGCGACACATGATATTTTGCGCGACACGCGAAGCGACGCATGATATTTTCGTGACACACGAAGCGACACGCGATATTTACCACGATATATCGCCTTTTGGGCTACCTAGACAAGGGCGATATTTCGTGGTACATTCTCGCGCGTCGCTTCGTGTATCGCGCAAAATTTCGTGCGTCGCTTTGCGTGTCGCGCAAAGTATCGTGTATCACTTCGTGTGTCGTGTGTCGCCCTTGATAAAAGAAGGGCGAGACTATAGATGGCACTATCCGGATTCCGTAGTAGGCAGTTCAAAACTGTCTTTATGCTTAATACCATTTTCAAACATAACTTGTCATTTGTCAAATAGTATTGTGCATTGATCTTCCTAATATTGTCTACATTAAAGCTGAATACGAAGATTTATTGGTCTACTTTCGTTTTTATTGTAATTCAATGTACTTTCGATTTCAAATGCATATGTTTTCCTTGTTTTATTCAATTCGAAAACATTGACAAACTTTAGTTAACCGCATACGTATGTTAAGAAAAACAATTATCAAACTGTTCTATGATAACAATTATATATTCATTCGGCGTTTGGACCTTGTCACAACGAGTAAACAAGTGTTGTTTAAATTGTTTGGGTTATGTGTGCATGATATCGAATTTATTTAAGTGACTGTAACACTAGTATTGTAAAATTTAATCAACCAAATATACTTACTATACACAACTACTCCAACTTTACATGCGTTTAAACAACGCGTTTAATTATAGTAACCAGTTAAACGAAGTTCCGGTTGTTTCGATAACGTATATAATCAATGCCACATTTACACATACCCCGTCTAGTCAAATAATCTTATACACACATTATCTAAAAGGGGAGACAATATACCATAGCAGTTCGTTTTAGGTTCGAATGTGTTACATTTGTTATACTTGTATAGACGTATCGACTCATTGTAGTATACTGACCTTTGGGAAAATCTATCGAAATGGATTGTATTTGACTAACCGTTGGGTTTTCTGTGTTAAGTGTAATGGTTATGTTAATACTTTATATTTGTAGAATGAGTTTAACAAGTTTTTACTCCGATACGCGTGAAACCGTTTTTGAACATTTTATGTTATCTTGTCACATAATACTTTAGTGTTTCTATTATTAAAGCCACACACCTTGAAATGAAATACATGTTAATCAATACATATAGAGGCAATTTGAAAGTGTGCAAAATTGTAATTCAATCTATTGCCTAGTTAGCAAGTAATTTATTATTTTTCAAACGGTACCGCTTTTAAAACCGAAAGTAGAAATTATTTACATGTACGTCCATTTCGACAAAAAAAGCGATTATTTTTAAGTTTTAAAGCTAAAAAAAGACGCTTTTCTACCTTGTAACCACCAGATATATTCTAATTGGCATAGATAAAATTAATTTTATAGCCTAGTTAGCAAGTTATTTATTATTTTTCAAACGGTACCGCTTTTAAACCCGAAATAATGATTTGTAGACGTATAAGTCCATTTCACGTGACTACCCTCATGTTTAATGTCAAACTAAGAAAGCAAAATAAGGACCTGCCCTTTTTCTAAATTGACAATGTATTGGTTAATTTAACATGATATATCACGATTGTTACCTTATAAGACTGTGTATCACACGCCACTTATATGTGGCTGTCTTTAATGTAAAGGTTTACCTGTGCGGTCAATGTCAAGATACATGACTTAATGGTCCTAAAATAGCGTGTTCGCTATTTAACCTAACAGTGGGATGACGGATTTTATAAATAACTTGCATACATTTTTTACTGTATGAGCCTGTGTGTCGCGCACAAGAACAATGCTGCTATCTTAAAGGTCCCTTTCATACTTAAAAAGTCAAAGGTAAAACAACAGGAGGTATTTGTTTGATGTGAAGTGTTAAATTTATAATTAAGCATACATATTGAAATAACATGACACAAAACCCACATCGTTAACTTGAAGGTCATACAGTAGAGTTAGCGATTGTGTTCCGCAAGGTTGCGATTAATAGCGATTGCGTTTTTAACCGTTTTAAACCGTTTTAAACCGATTTAAAGCGTTTGTTTGCGATTGTTTGCGCTTACTTCATTGCGCATGCGTAGCGATGAAAACCGATGAAAAGGCGGGGCTTATGTGCACTATATTTAGAGTCCCATTTTTAGTCCTATTTATAGATTTACAGACCGCCGTATCGACAATCCCAGAAATCGATAACTCCCGGATTACCGCCCATGAATACTCGCGCGCGTTACTGAAGAACAATACAGGGACCGATATGTTTGAACAGGTTCCTGAACAATAAAAGGATGCGAAGCAATTTTATCTAATATATTTGAAGATTTTAATAGTTTATGTTATCGATATGATCATCACATAATAGTTCGTATTTTTTTT